>VZTL01084219.1:0-40017 GCA_013400535.1 Scopus umbretta
TTTTTTTTTTTAAATATGTTTTTACACACAATGATTTTGCACATTAATATTGCTATTATCACAGATGTTCAGCCTGGGCCTAGCTGTGTCTCTACTGGCAATTTTAGCACTGACCAACATCAGGGGAGAAGTCTGAGCTAGCACTATGGATTCCCCGAAATCTTGTCAGACATGTCCCGATGCGCTTTCTGCAGGGCTGCACTGATGCCCTCCGTTGGGTGCACGCAGCCAAATGCATAACCGTGCAGCCTGGCTCCTCTCACACATGACTCCACAGCCTCATACCTAGAAATATTTTCTTTATTAAAGTATTCTGGCACATGTTACTCATTAAGTCAAGCAATGTGATATCTGGAATCTGCATGACTATACAGGTGTACAAGATACCAAGATTTTACAATATTTGCATGTTTTGGGCACATCTGTTTTAAAAGCAAGAGCACTGATTGCATTTTTCCCAGTGACAGATGTGGTCTCACTGCTGGAGAGAAGTCTTTGGTGTAAGTACTAAGGTTTCTTTAGTGCCTAGACCTTAAGGTAACATATTGGTCAGGGATCAGTACTGTTGGTAACCTTGTACTTGAAAAGCTGACATCCTTAGGGAATGAAATATTGAGGACAGATGTATAAGCTATCAGACCATGTCTGTTTGTTGCAAATTCTGTGTCATGCTGCACATCTTACATACATTAAGGAGCAAATGGGCTCATTCCCGTGGCAGCAAACTTCACAAATCAGAACAAAAATTATTTATCATGACAGGCAGGTGGTACTGCAGACAGAAATGGCTCTTGACCTTGTGGAAATATGGTTGCAGTGGTCTCACAGAGGCTGAGTTTTTTCTTCCTACTGGCTTGAGACAAATCCTCTGGTTTCAGTCAGGGAAAAATGTTTTTTAAATGGTGATATGTCTCAGGCATGTGGTCTTTATAACATACTTGTGTCTTTGCATCCACTTAAGCTATGAACTCGAGGTGTTATACATGCTGTTTAAAACATGCTTTTCTTTTTATCAGAAAAACTACATCTGCCTGCCTTTGCACCAAATCTACACCACTAGCTATTATACCAGTGCAGCACACACCAGTTTGACTAGAACAAGGTGCAATGATCCTGGTCCCAGAATCTCCGTGAAACTGGAGATAATTCTGTGCAGGGCAGATTTTCAAAGGCTGTGTTTAACATCTCTAAAGATGCAACTGAGGGGCTGGGGAAATTTTCAGCAGTGCCCTGCTGCCTGGCGCCTGTCTGCATTCTTCCCAGGGAAATCCTGTAGCCAGTGGCGGCGAGTTGAGGAGCAGAGGCTGAGCCCTGGGTCCTGGGGTGAGCATGATGGAGAGGTAGAGGTTGTCATCTGTTGTGTCAGTTGTGGGTGCTGTGTACCTTTCTGATGTCTTGGATTTACGGAAGATTAATTCACACTGGATCAGAGTTTCTTGTAGGGTACAAGAACCTTTATTTGCAGGAGGGACCTGAGGAGCTGATGTGTTTGTCTCAGCAACATGAATGCAACAGGGAGATGGATTTGTGCTCTCTCAGTGTGACTGGGGAAGATAAAAGGGGGAAGGAACGTATTTAAGCTAAATGACAAAAGTTAGCACAAGAGCTACTGAGCAGGAACTAGCCAGGACTCTTCTGGGCTGGAAATGAAGATTTGTAGCCATCACGGGAGGGAGTTTACTTCCAAAAGTGATGGGAGCAGGAGCAACACCTACCCCAGGGCACTGTTAGGATGCGCTGGATGAATTTGCGAGATGTGTTGGGAGATTGAGACAGGAGGGGCCAGACCAGTGGGTCAGGATGTCCTTTATACCACAGGACAGTCGTAGCAGGAATGTGTGTAATACATTCACTGCTATGCATATATAATGGCTTCAACAGAGGCAGAATATCTGTTTGCAAGGAATACATCACTCAGGGCTGCAACGCCTCTCAGCCACCCCAAGCGCACACACTGATCCTACAGCAGGCTGCTTCAGCTTTAGTCCTTCTAGCGACCTGCATACAGGCCCCGACTGATGTGTTACAGCAGGGCAAATCAGAAGCGTGGCAAGTGTCTCTGCTCTTCACTCACATTCCTTCTCCACTCCTGCAACTGGAGGAATGGTCTCTAACTCACCTTTTCCAGCATCACCTCACTCCTCTGAGACACAGTGGCTTCATTGCAATTTCTGAAGAATTGGTGTTCTGTATAAATACAGAATATCACAGGGGAGGGGGGGAAAAATATGAAGATTTAGGCATGCTGATGTGCAATTCCAGATTTTTTTGCTTGTGGGTGACATATTTGCAAACCAGGGGTGGTGCAGGGGAGGAGGGAAGGGCTCGTAAACTCATCTGTTGTGGAATGAATACACCGCTGAACTAATGAATAGAAACAAGATGTTTTAACCACCACCTAGAGAGGTTGCTGAGTGGCCATAATCAGTGCTCCCTAGGAGGTGGCCAAAATGTCTCCTTGCTATTCATTAGGTCAGAATAGCTTTCGTTTTATAATGTGATCCTTCTTCCTGACCTCCTTTCTGTTCTTAAATGACTTCAGGACTATAAATGCCCTTCTAGAAATAGCATTATTTATTTTACTGTCTTGTGTTTCTTATGGTCAGTTGTGCTTTTTCTTTAGGAGATGTCATTTTGAATCAAAATGGACTTTAGTGGTGACAGAGTTTGGTGCCTCCCCCCATTTTTATACTGAAACACGCTTTGCATGCACTGAAATTCGTTTGTTTGCAAAATGATCTTGCTCTTTATAACCTGTCTATGAGAAATGTTTCTGATGTATTAGAGCTAGTCCTACCAACATTTCAGGGCTAGTTTGCTTTGCTGCTTTAAATATCAAGGAGGATTTTCAGATGGTTCCCTAAGGCCTTGGCTACAACACAGCTCCATGGGTGCAGGCGTGCTGTAGCACTCTTGGGGCTGCTTTCTCCTTTTGGGCAGACCAAGTCTCTGTTCCCAGCAATAGAGCAGGTGATTTCTAGCACAATCCTGCTCCTCACTGAAATCCCCAGTGCTGCAAGGCGCTTGGGCAGCCACTGGGAAGCAAGGAAAAACCTCCATGGTTATTATGCTTCATCAGCTTCTCCAAGTACTTCAGGCAATTCCTTTTGGGACTTTTTAAAATTTGCATAATAGGTATCTTTACATCCTTGTGAAAAGTACTAGATATTTAAAATCACATTTCATCCTTAGAAAGTGCTGGAGACTTCCAGCTAAACTTCAACAGACAGCTGGGGATGTTTACCAGGGCACCAAGCTCCCCGTTCCCTGCAAGTCCATTGTGAATGTGCATGTCCTCATACTGACAGCGAATGACAAACTGCTGTTTGGATTGAGAGCCCTTTTGGGCTTGCCCATGGGAAGAAAGTTTGGGAATTGCAGAGCCGTTGCCTTGCAGTTTTACATTCCACTTTGTATAGACAGAGAAGGAAAAACAAATTATCTGTAGAGAGGTAGAGTGGGATTCTGTGCAAAACCAAACAACATGAATGAATGAAAACTATATACCAGAAGAAACTGTGTGTGTGAAAGTCAGACTTTAAAAGGTTAATGGTAAGGTGAGGGGCAGAGAGTTTAGAAAAAAAAGGACAAAACCTTTGGGGGAGGCCTGATCCAAAACCCATTGAAGTCATAACAGAGTGGTCAACACCAAATCTGTACATTTGGAAATTCAGGAGCTTTGGCTCTTAGCAGCTGTTGGTTCTTAGCAGCTGGCAATGCTGGGAGATTCAGGGCTGAGTATCTTCCAGAACCAATGGGTATTGACAGAGCTGTATGAAACCTCAGGGTCTGGAGATGACAGTTGTATTGGCAGAGATAGAGTTTAGGAAGAAAAAGTGCAGTATCTGCTGCACTTTCGAAGTCTTTATTGTAGAAAGGCTTAAAATATTTGCATTTGGACAATTGTTCATATATACTTACTAATGGATGAGCTGAAGTGGGAGCCATATGCACAGCTTGTCATAGTATGTATGTACCTTTTACAAATATGATAGATATTTGCAGTTGTCTAGAGACCACTATAAGAACCTAAAAATCCATGGTTTTCTCCATGGCACTGAGTTCCAACAGTGAATTTGCCTGCACTATAATCCCAATCATCTACAGGAACCCTGCTAAAGGCAGCAAAAAACAGCTTTTTGAAAAATACAGGAATATGGCTTAACTAAACTACATTGATAACATCTGTAATGGTGCATCCTGGATATTAAGAATTAAATGGCAGGTTCAAAACGAAACCAGTGGTTTGGTTTTCCATATTTCTCAGGAAGTTATTGAACTTAAAATATTTTTTGTTTTAATGCAGGGGTAATGAATGAATAAATAAATAAAAGAATCAGGCCAATCTGCAAACCAATGGAGATTTTATGTTTTATTTTATTCTTTGTTTATGGGGTTCATAAAAGTTCAGTTTATATTTTGCTGGGTCTGAACCTCACACACTTCCAGCTTCAGGGCCAGATGTGGAAAGTACCTAAATGCTGCAAAAAGCAGTTTGAAAGATCATTTGAGTCAGATGGAGCTTGAAAACCACAGACATCTCAGAGAGACTCTTGGGAAACCTCCAGCTGAGATTCCCAGATAAACTGGGATTAACTTTGAAATGGTGTGACCCAGAAATTGGACACTTGGATTAGTAAGGTCTCCAACAAAATGTCCAAAGCTCTCAGAAGTTCTCCCAAGGTTAAGTGTGGGGGAAGAGGAGTTGTGATTGTCAAATAAATTGTATAATACAATGCTTTTATTTGTAGCTTTCGAGTTCAACAAGCCTGTCTGCTTTGAAGATCAGTAGTGTTCTGTCAAATCACTTAAGACTTGGGTCAGAGCCCATTTATATTAATGGAGTGACTCCCTTTGTCATAGTAAACTTAGATACTTCCTATCAGTTTTGAGAGACTTGCCAGCCAGCCTTTTCCTGCTGATGTAGTAACTGAGAACCCAATCTAGAGGACGCATCTGGTGTGGGTACCTGCAGATGGGCTTTAAGCTCTACTATGACCACCAGAGATGTTCTCAACGCAGTGTAGGGAGCTATTCAGCTTGCCTAAGACACACATTTGCACTTGGCCAGCTGAATGACTTGCTAGACTTCATTGACTATATGGGGTGTGTATATATATGTATATAACCAAAATTACACTTTCAGCTACTCTTAGCCCTGAGAGCTCCTAGAGTCCTCAGTAGTCTTGCTTTACACTTGGTTGCCCAGGTGTCTTGGGTATCCTGCCAGGGTGTGTGCAAGTTAGCTGTTGTAGGGCTCAGCAGCTCAGCATCTTTTTTGCACCACAGGTGTGAAACTCACATTCAGGGTTCAGAAGTTAAGTGTTTTCTCTCCTCTGTTCCCAGAGGGGCGTTCAGGAGCATTCTCAGAGCACAAAATACACTCTGACTGCAAAACGCAGCCACCATTTTGTTCTCCAGCAGAAGCGGAGGAGTCAGTAGTGGTGCAACAGCAGGGTGAGGCCAGGCAGATAGGTTAAGGACAGATTTTGAAAGCTAAATCGAGTCAGCCAGCAGATTTTGCAGAAGTATTTAAGTGGTGTGTATGCCAGATTCTGACTGATTACAACAAACTAGGTGAAGCTGTCCTTTAATCCCGCTGAACTCAAATTCAGGACAGAGTACCCTCCTCACTCTCACTGCATTGGATTTATGTATGCAAATAGTTTTTCAAACCTGACCTTGCATCTTCTGCCCTCCAAATTACTGCATTTCTTCCATCTTTTTTCTAACTTAATTTTGCGTTTTTTTAAAAACTGAAAATGACAGAAAAGATGGCAATCAAAATTACTTGGTAGAGCACAACTGTTGATAACCACTTAACAAAAAATGTCTCTGGCAGATATATTTAGTTTACCTAAGAGTTAATGGAAAGCAGTGTCCAATTCCAAGTGTTGACACGATTTGTCAAGTTTGCCATTCTATATGTTTGAAGTTTCCTTTGAGGGGAACTGACCCAAAACTGTAACACTAAATAAACACCCTCTTCAAATAACCAATGGCGGTTTCCTAAATTGCCAATCAAATCCATAAATAAAGACACAAACTCCGAGTGTATTTAAGTCATGTTTAGCAGAATAGAACTAAACAATAACATTCTTGTTAAAATGTATTTTCATTTCAGAGCCGTTTTCCCATGAACATTCCAAAAGTAAACAGCCCTAAAGATTTCTAAATTATCCTTGCCTTTGCTTCTTGGGTGGGTGGGGGGAAAGAATGAATCCGAAGCTACATTAGAAACACTGAAGTTGGATATGAAAGTCTCAGAGACACAATACTGCATATTGTCATAATTATCACTTCTTTCTTAAAGAAAAGAAAGAAAAGACCAGTTGACTTGGGTTATGAAGACTCTAGACTCTAAGCAGCATTTGAAGCGGTCTTATGTTGCAAAAGACAAGGAAATGTGTCTTAGTGTTTTGTTCACAGAAAACACTACATCATTGTGGGCAATGTTCACACACCCCTGTTTTAGCACAGACATCCAGGACTGGCATCTACCTTTCCTAAGTCCTCTGGATGAAATAGTGGGAGAGAAATATTGTTCCAAATTGCTCTCTGCAGTCAGGATTAAGCAGGAAACAGAGTGTGTGACAGCAAGGAGGAAAGGGAACAACTTTAAGCTAAATTTGGCTTCAAGTTCTGCCTTTCTGCCATGTCAGCCTGGCTAGGCTTCCCACTCCAGCCAAATTTTCTCTCATGTTGCTCTCAACCCCTTCACTGGCGTGTGAAATTAAGCCTGCCTTTAACCTGCCATGATATTGCACTGTCTTTAATGTCTCGTTGAATTAGGCCACTGGGGAAAATGGAGAAATGTCTCAAGGAAGCCAACTGCTTCTGAAATCCCCCTTCTCCTCCTGTTGGATTTAGTATTTTCATGGGATGCCTGGCTTCAGAGCTCTTTTCACAAGGAGGTGATTCAAGGTCCATTGGAGTTAACAGACTTTAACTAGCCTCAGTGAGATTGAGATCTTATCTTTCACAGACATTTAATTCTTACTTCAATAGTCTTTCTCATTCAGATCACGTTAGGATTGCTGCTGTAAGATCTTGGAAATCCTAGCACATCAGTGTCCCTAAAAAAAGGAGTGATTTCTGTGCAAAAGGATGCCCTGTGACACATACAGCTCCATCTCTGAATTAACAGCCTGTTCCATTTTCATTATAGTCCGTGGGGCACATTTTGGCGGTTGAAATAAAAGGAGGCTAAAAGCCAGCAGAAATCTTTCTTGTATTGCAGTAGTCTCACATAGATCCCAAAGATTATCTCCATCAGGTGCTTCCAGAGTTGCAGTAAGGGATCTGGAGCAAGAAGCACTGGTTTAGAGTGTAGGTTTTGCCCACGACTCTCATTATCCTTTCTCAATTTTCCGTCCATACAGATTGTTTTTTTTTTTCAGAGCTAAACCAAACCTGTGTCAGGAAGCCTCTGCAGTGAGGGGGGAGGAGGGCTGGCAGAAGAGCCCAGCCTGCACAGGCTGTCTCCCCTTCTCCTGGTGCAGCAGAGGGCACAGCCCTGGGAAAAACCTGCCAAACATGCTTTTTTCTTACAATAGCCATATTCACACCAACAGTTTTTCCACCACAGCAATGCCTCCCAAGCTATGCATTCCTCGGTCTCTAACCGCTGGCAGAGCACTGAGCCTGCTTGCACCCTGACAGAATGAACCTAAGTGTAGAACAAGGTCCAGATGAAAATTCAGCATTGTTTTAGGCTCTCTCCCAGATGAGACTTAAGCGCTATCTCCAAGGGTGTGCAAAAGAGGCCCTCTCCCACGTTCCAGACCACTGGTGGCCAGGAGACGAGCTCCGGTGGCTCTCTGTCCACCCCCTTCATCCGCTTCTGTTCCTAAACCCAGGATTAGTGTCAGGGAGATGTCATTCTGGAGGTTAGAGAGTTAATTTCCCCTTTGCATGAATCAATCGCTATCATCACATGATGTGGAGAGTCTGAAACCTCAGATGCCAAAGTGCTCTGCATTACGCACACACCTCTGTTTTGCCCCCAGGTGCAATACGCAGTTTACGGAGAGCAAAGATGCCAGGTTCTGTGCAGGTATTTCACATTATCACTTAGATTTGCCCCAGGGTAAAAAGGAGGAGGGAATCCTCTGTTTCAAAAGGATATTTTAGTCTATGAGGCCACTGGGAATGTGTTTTCCTAAGTGCTATCTACAAGCAACAAGAAACAAAAGAGTCGTGAAAGACTCAAACCAGTCTTTGTCACACACAAGAAACACCACAAAGAGCACATTTATTTTTAATCTGGTATTAAGACACAAGAATTAATCCACAGTATTCAAACACTTAAGTATTTAAGTCACATTAAAGCTCACTTTTTTTTCAGAGTGCCTCACACAAAAAATTTATGGGTGCTAGTGAAAACAGTAGCTGGGAAAAAGCTGCCTTTTGGTATTCCTTTAGGAGAAATCAGGGGGCTGATAGCTTCTGCTGCAGTTTGGTTCAGTTATTAAGAATTTATCAAATTTTAAATTCCTTGGAAAGTAATCTGCCCCTCCCCAGAACCACTGAAGATAGTCAGGATGGGAAGACTGTATGACAAGGAATCAGTAGTTGTGAAAAAAGTAGGAACAAATGTGAGTTTACTTTTTATTTTATTCTTACCTTGCTTTGCATAATGAGCCTTCATTTGAGCTTGTAAAGCATTTAAACCTGTTGTGCCTGGGCACATAAGATACTAAAGAAAGCCAAACTGAGTTAGGAGCTTCCCGTGTGAAAGGTGGGCAACAGTAGGGGTGGGAGAAAAAAACCACCCCAAATTGCCCAGCCTGGGGCAGGAGCAGGCACACAGGCACTACTACAGAGCAGCTGATGGATGCTAAAAGAGCCCCTTTATGCTCCAGTAGGAAAATCCCGGTGACCAGTAAAATGGCTTCAGGACTGGGATAAAACTAACATTATACACGTGTCTTCAGGTATTAACTAAAATAGTGAGTATTTTCAAGGAAAGATACTTCTTTCAGGGTGATCTTTTGCTTAAATCGAAAGGAACATTCTGTCAGCTGAGAAGAAAGAGTTGGCAGAAAACTATGTATTACAGCAGTAAATCTTCTAAAATGTATTTTTATAGCACTTTTATCTGATACATAAACTCTGTGAGGCAGAAGAAACAACATCATTCCACAAAAGCCCTCAGAGGTGAAATGATTAAGCCACAAATCACATTGATTCTAATTTCATATTCAGGATTGTAAATCTGGAGTAAGGTCTTTGAAGTAATGAAGACATCCTGAAGTTACACCAGGTCAGCATCTGGCCACTAGCCTAAAATGAAACTTGGGCCCTTCTTCCCTATTTGGATAAATATTCTCCATTCAAAGGTAAAATATCCTTATGATGCTGTTTCTAAAAGCAGATTCTTGGTTTTGGTACATAGTACTACCTGGTTTTGTAGTACTTATGAGGATTTAAATTCTGGTTGAAGATTTGTATGCTGCAAGCCAAGATGAAGAGTCTGGATGTGAGGTTGGGGAGCTGCATCATGATACAGATTTTTCTCCAAGGTATGGATAAGTCTGACTCCAAGGTTTGGTCTGAGATCCCATCTAATATCTTAGCCTTATGCTGAGTAGTTCAGCTGTTGTTAAAATGTACTTTAGCTGGTAGAAGCCTGGGCTCTGACTCAGGCATCCCATTTAGGAAAATGCCTGGAGTTCTATTTTAAAAAAAGTACTTTCAGTGGTTTCCTCCCTTCCTTGGAACATAGACTTTGTCCTAAAATCTCTGTGTGATTTACTCTAGTTCCTATATACCCCGTGTCCGTGCTCCCGTGCTTGGAAAATGGCACCAAAACCATTGATGTAGCTTCATGGGAAACTGGGAATTACTTCATCTGTGTTTTGGTTTGGAAGAGGCTACAGGCATAGTGTGATTTCCAGGCAGGACCAGGGGGACCGTTTGTTAATTATATCATTTTCTAGATGGTTTCACAAAGTGTGCAGTGAATGTTAAAGAGCCAGTGAGAAGCTTGGATATTGCAGAGATGATAAATCATCATCTGAAACTCAGTAGGACTTGTTTCTTTAGCTGTGTGATATGTGAAAACTGTGCTAGAGGCTACGTCTCTCAGAGCTGCCCATTACCTAAATTCCCTTCAGCTCAAATGTAAATCCTTTTAAGAGACCAAAGACACTTTGAAGTTGAAGAGTAGCTCCCAATGACAAATATATTTTTTTTCTAAATGTTGTTAGTCCTTTACTTCTTCCAACAAATCCCTTCTCCCAGATTCTGTAAAATACAGCTTAACTATAATAAAACAAGGCTGGAGTTATTCGTATTTTTGAAACTGTCACCTCCTGATCTTTCACAAGTTTGATTGCTATTGTTACTGTTACTCTGTTTTTCTTATGTCTTGTCATCTTTAATGTTGTTGCTGTGTATGAAAAACGAAATTTTGGGAAAGCACAGAGAGGCTGCTGAGAAGCGCTGGGTGCCAGCGCACTGCCAGGCAATTGGGACCATATGAGGAGGAGTTCAGCTCCCTCCTATGCTTCTGTCCCCAGAAAGTTCACCGTAGTACAAGCTGAGGTGGAAACATTTTATACACAAAGGCTGTGCACTCTGTGGAAGCAAGCCTATTCCAGGTGAAACCAGAAAGTCAGCTGGCTTTTGGAAAGCACCAAAAATTAAGTGCATGCAAGACTGGAGCTAGCACATGCAGTTTATCATAGAAATTTCTTGTTGGTAGAAATCTGTACTTTCAGCTGACAATGAATTCTTCTAAGAATTTTCTTTCACAATTTTTCTTCAGGAAATATGATTTTTTTTTTTTTCCATGGGGAAATGTAAAATCCTTTTAAAGGTTTAGCTACATACTTGGGTGAAAAATATTGACTTTGCTGTGAAGCAATTTTATGAAGTAGATGTTTTGGGTTGAAAAAATCCAAAGGAGAACAGTTTTGAAACTGCCACTATGTTCCATGGGATTCCTCAAAACACACATAAACACAAACACACCCTTGTGTTCCCTGTGTGACAAAATGTGGACAAACAATTCCAACTTGGTTTAATAGGAACTGTATGTCTAAAACTTCTGTGGCCTTTCTTTTGCTGTATAGGGACAGACTTCCTAGAAGGAGAGTAACACTCAGGCTGTTGAGAAACCCACAGAAGTTGCCTGAGTGTGAAGGCAAAATCACAGACTTGGTAGAAAACAGCATAAATGTCGTAGTATTAATCTTTGTAAGTGGAAAACCTTATCTGAATGAGTTTTTGACCAGAGAACAGTAGCACTATTTTCCTGTATCTTTTTCGTATGTTCACTTTTCTTTCTTTCAATGCAATTACTGTTAGAGTTTCATTATCTTGGGAGTTAAGGGCAAAGCTCTCTAGGAGGGGAGAACAAATGAGCTTGGAGAGCCCCAGTCTCAGCAGCAGGGAGCTCAGGTGCTCTGCATTGCTTTGCTGTGCAGAAGTAAGGATGAGACTAGGTGGGCTGCACACTTCAGATTTGAGCCTACCCAAATTTCAGAGCATTTTGGATTTTGCTAATTATTCTCCTCTGAAAAGCCAACCTGCTCACGTTCCATTCTGGACTTTTTCTGTTTCAAGACCTCGGTTCATGTAAGCCGTGAAAGGTAGTGCTTGGACACCATTTTGCCTTAAAGGGTATTTAAAAATTTCAGGTCGTTTTTCCTTTGTGAGATGGGTTGCTATAAACAGAAGTTGCAGAATTTAGGATGGGTTTTTTGTTGGGCTTTTTTTTTTTTTTTCTTCACAGGGCTGGAGGTCACCATGACTAACCAAAAAGGTATTCCCAGGTCCTGATACTGTTTTGCAAACTGCTCTATATTAAATATCATCCCTCTAGTGAAAGCTGTCAAAACACTTTCATCTAACCTTCACCAGTAGAAAAATCTTAGTGATGCCACATAACAAACATTCTACAAATAACTGTCAGGGTTCATTAAATCTTCTTTGAAAAAATTATTTTCTCCTGTGCTTTGACTATTTTAATTTTTCAAGGTGTCATTTCTAAGCACTCTAGTGCTGATTTGCTTCTGGATCTTTTAGATCTCATCTTCATTAATTTTAATGGAAGTTTCAAAATGCAGAATACTAGACTGTATTTTCCTATCCCAGTTTATACTGTCTTTATGCCATTTCAGTGACACAAAAAGGACTGGCTATTGCTTCAGATGAAGCAGCTGCAGATGCTTGCATGTCCATTTAAAAACGCATTGTGTCCATGCTTGGGGCAGAAGTGGATGGAAACTGAGTACAGAGGCTTTAGGCAGCCCTAAATTATACCAAGGCTGCTTCAGTGCCAGCAGACTATAACAGCATTCGAAGCAACTTGTCTATCTGCATCATTCATCAGGCCAGCTCAGTGATGCTCTGGCTCACAAAAGGGACTAGATTCCAAGTTAATTAATCTGGATCATTTATTTGTTATAATGCTTAGAGACTCTACTTTGAGGAGGCTGGACAACACATAGAGCCAACAGACCACCCTATCCCAGAGGCAGGTCCCAGACAGCAGGTGAATAAAGACAGAAAAGTGCTAGGAAAAATTGAGACCGTATTGGTCTGCAGCATCAACAGGTAACAATTTCTTCTTTTCTGTTATATTTTCTGTAAGGGTAGAGCTAAATAAATTGCTATTTCACACACATTCACACATCTAAGTGTTGAAACTGCGTAGGGGAAAATCTGCTCTCAACTCAAGTCTTGTCTAGATGCTGAGCATGCTAATGTAGCAAATGAAGGTGTGATTATAGCACTGCTAAACAGCGCTTCAGGATGGGGAATGCCTGCACTGAAGGCTGGGCTGAGATTTCACTGCTGGTTTGCTGTCACGTGCCAGGGCTGCAGGTCATCCCTTTGCATCTTCACAGAGGCAACTACTTGGCACAGTCCTCCCACCACCGCCTGGGTAGTTATTACCTTTCTCTAAAATTTCTATCGTGCTCGTAAAGCTAGGAACAAAGCCAGCAACACTTCAGATGTAATTAACCCTGGCGCTGCAGGAGAGGGAGCCAGCATGGTGGCTCTGGGGCAGCCCTGCACAGGCCACCCGCTCCGAGCACCACGGGCTCTCTGCCCCCAACGTGCAGGTCAGGGCTTTCTTTTTGGTGATAAGATAAGGACGTCACTGGACTTGGAATGCACTGACATTTGCTCTGAGAACAGATTAAAAAAAATGACACAGAAAGTTCCCAGAGATCTAAAAGCAGAAACATGTGTTGGAATATGAGCATGGGCTTTTTTTCTTAACTAAATTGAGCAGTAGGAGATAGGAGTTTGGGTGACCCCTTCCTCACAGTGGGTGTCACGCAGGCTCAGGCTTTAAGCACTTCCTTAAGGACTGTCAGGAGACTGGGATGTAATTTAGTCAAAGAGGGCAGCACAAGCAACCATGTCAAGGGAAGGATTTTATGTTTCAAATAAGTGAATCCATTTGTTTTCTTTTTAATGGGAACAGCACTGTGACTCTGCAAGAGTTAGAAATGAGCTCAGCAACTGGGAACTGAAAAGCAGAAATCCTATTGCTCCTCAGGCTGAGGTTTGTGCGTCACTGTCGTAATGGTTATTTCAGTGATCCAAGGGTTGGCTCCGATTAGCCCTGCCTTGCCATCGCTGTACCTGTGCAGATCCATTTAAATCCATCATTCATAGATTGCCCATCCCCCAAAAAAGGTATAATACTGCTTGCCTTCACATGTGAGATTTCTTGAAAAAATGGGGCATATAAAGATCTACACATATTGTTAGTCAGAATGCAATGCAGAGACACTTCCATGCTACGTACTTTGTACAGTAAACTTTCTAAAGGTGGCAATGTGAAGTAAGCTAAGAGGCAAGTGCTGAGAGAGTTGGAAGGAGCCACATCTTTACTCAGAGCTGCTGTCATTGCCCCTGCAGCCAGCCAAAGCTGTGCTGGTTCCTAGCTCTTTCACCTCTCCTGGCAGGTGTTTACAGGCTTGGTACCAACCAGAGCTTTGATAGCTACTCATTTCCACCTAGCAACTTTACAACTAAACCTCATGGACAAAGGGGTGTCCGCTGACAAAGGAGTCTCTCTGGAGTAATTCAAGGAGCTCTGGTTTCATGTGACAGTTTATATGCTATTTACATTTTTCTCTTTTCCTCTCTACAAATTTCTGGAGTTTTGCATTTTAGAAAGAGTGATACTCCTTTTATTCTAAGACATACACAGCTTCATTGTTTTCCTGTTCAGTCTCTGTATCCTGTGGTGGCAAAACTTGGAGAGCCAGCTAACCAAGCTGGGAGCGTTTTCCAGAGTGCTGTCGAGTGGATTATTTATGTCCATTACAAAAATAACTGGGTTTCTAAGTATCCATCTTGTGGGGCACTCTTAGCTCAGTGTAACATTTTCATCCTGAATAACCAATTAAAAAACTCATCTTGCAAAGCTGTGTTAAAATGCCCATTTGGGGAAACTGCAGACACTAGCACTGTAGTGGATCTACTGGCAAAATGCACCCAAAAAATGAACTTCACAGTACCTTTCAGAAAGTCATGTATTTTTACACATTCTAAAAGATATATAATTTATCTGGACCTGTTTCGATGTTTAATTTGATTCCAAATTCCTAGCAGAGGCGCCAGTGCCAATGGTATTTCACGTTTGTCCTGGCTGTCTCAAAATAAAGCTGTCTGGAGTCAGGTCTGGGGCCCCAGACCTCTCCGCACCGCTGCAGCCCTCCAACCATGTGAGGATGGAGCAAATGTGACCTTTCTCAAGTGCTTCACTGTGAATCTGCGGGACAGGAAAGTCCTTCCCTGTATAAGTGAAGGGACTGGATTCGACACCTGCGCACTGAACTACAGGCTTTTGTGAACTGGCAGAGAGCGTTTCCAGTTTGCTTTGAAGAGGCTAATGTACTTCAGCTGGTCAACGCCTCTAAAAGTCAGGACATTTATTTCGGTGCTTGAATAGATGTAGGTTTTTAAGGTCAAAAACCAGCATGGAGTTCAGTAAGGAAGATTTTCCTGAACAACTGTGTGGCTGTGAATGTATGGTTTAATTCAAAAGTCAGACTGGAAGTACAAGACATTGGACCGGTTTCTCTCTGACAGGTACTATACCTGGCCTTTACTGATCCTTCTGCCGGTCCTACCCATGCTACGGAGGCAAGAGGCATACCAGCAGGACTTTTGGAAGCGTAGCACCAGTCCCCCCCGTGACAGCACATGGGCTGGGGCTGTGGGGCAGGATGGACCCTTGCCCCAGCACCTCGCTGGGACTCGCTCATGTGCCTCTCCGCAGAGAGTCCTCTGGGCAAAGCGTTGCTTCCAAAAAGCCCTGAAGAGCCTCTTTTCTGCGTAAATTTGTAATTCCTGTTATTGAGAGACTCAGGAGTTTAAATAAAGCCCAGAATCACATGGAGTGTTCCAGTCAACACATTTTTGGTTTTCCTTTTTAAAACATTCTTAAAAACATTCAGCAGTCAGCTGTGTGGCAGCCAACAGCCATCGCTTCCTTCCACATCAGAACATGTAGGAGCATCTATTTTAGCTGGGAGAAAACAAAAAATCACACCAACTTGATTTTCCCTTTGATCCCTCATATTTCCTACATGCTTTCCTCTCTGTTTATAGCATCTGACATAATTCCTTTGGTCAGATTTTATGCCTGAAGTCATCCAGGCCAATTTTAGCTTCTTTTTTTTTTCAGGGCTTTGACGTCTCAAGCAACTTAATATAGGTCACTAAAGTACCTGCTGTTGAAAGGAATTTTCTTGAGTAATGTTTTGATGTCAGAAGGGCCTTCCTCGGCATGTGCGGGTCAGAGGTCACCAAACGCGTACAGTACGGAAAGGGCAAGCCACTACGTGTTAAATATTGGTCAAAAAGCAGTCTGCAATGATACATATACATATTTTAAATGAAGGGCTTTGTGATTTTTAAATGGCTGAAGTGATGCAGTGTAAAAATTCCAGCAATGTTTTCTTTGGGGAAGAATGCGCATATGAAATGCTTGGGTTCAGGATCACACCGCAGGAGTAGCAATTACACCGGTTTCAAATAATTCCCAGACCAAATCTAATTGCTGAGTGAGCAACTGTGTGAGCCCAGTGAGCTCATTCGTGAGAACAACCACAGGATTTGGCCCGTGGATTATAATGAACCATTGGTAGCTCATAGCAGGAACAAACCTGATGTGGTTAATATTGACACTGCTGACTTTTGCATCAAGTTCATAGTTCCCAATTTCTGCATTTTTACTATGTTAAGAGGCATTTTTGAGGACCCTTCTTATAACCCTCAAAAGCTAGACCTTTCCTGGCCAGCAAGGGCCGCAGAGCAGTTCTCCGTTCTGGCCTTTCATGGCTGCGTCTCTTGCGAACGCCTAACGAAGGCACTGGGGCCAGGTAATTAGCTCTGTAGCTGAGGCAGAAATACCAGCTGCTGTGACTAGGAGAAAACTAAAGAAAAAGACAAGATGTTGCATGACCACGGGAACTAACAAAGATTTTTTTTTCTGGGTTCATATTTAATGTACGTTTTATTTTGTATCTGAAAAGGGGAAGCTCCAGATGAAGCTTTTCCTGTTGTTGAGTTCAGGGACCTCTCTCCTGTACCTATTCACCTGTTTTCACAAAAATTGAAGGAATTTAAATGACTATTTATCTGACCTTCTGTCAGATTTGATTAAGAAGGGTTCAAACATAACTGAGGTGAGTCACAGGTATAAAGGCAAAAACTCAGCAAAATGTATAATTGCTCCTAATTTCCAAATGACAAAAAAGGGGGTTGCCCAGTCTTTTCCCTAAATTTTTAGAAAAAATATTGTGAATTACATTTATCTGTTTCTTCAGTCATTCCAAAAGAAGCAGCACAAGCCAGTATTTCAGCACTGGTTTAGAACATCCCCTGAAAAATCTAATTTGAATGACACCACTGGAAACTAAAGTGATTGTGTATGTGCTTATGTAGCTCATCACTGAGTAGTCTATCAGTAGTACACTAACAAGTAGTGATATTTTTGCCCTTTTAAATTGACTTCTGTTAATTTGTGACATTTGTTTAGCTGGTTTCTAGTGGATTAAAGTAAGACACAATGGTTCTCAAATTATGCTCTGCAGAGCATTTTCTGGTGGGCTTGATAGAACCCATGGTCATGAGATGCTGTTTTCCCTCATTTCCAGTTGAGAAGTTGTATTATGAGACTCTAAAAATATATTCAGATGTTTTCATTAAATTGTTTCTCCATGGTAGCAATTGTTATAGTTGCTGTGTTCATGTCTTTGATCGCTATTGGGAGGAGTGGTGGCTTTTGTGATTGGAAATGGATGAAGAACGGAGCCAATGCAAATATGTGTTTGCATGAGGGATGTATTTTTTTTGTGAGGGAGAGAGAAATCTATTTACATGTGTATTAAGGGAACCCACCTCACAAATTGTTTTTGCGTTTTCTTCCTTCTGTGAACTTTTAAAGTAGAAAGATTTACTTAATTCATTTATTTTTAAACTTACGAAAATGAAAGGTGTGGGATTTATCTCTGCATAAAATGTTTTGGTAGGCAACGAATAACTTAAATTGTGACTGTTGCATTTTAGCAAAGATCTCTTTTATTTAAACATTTCTTCAGGCATCTGAGTTATATAGGAGGTTGCCAAAACAAAGCTTTGAACACCCAGAGTGAAACACCTTTCCTTCTGCTTGCTCAGCTTTACTCTTTTAAGAAATGAGATTATGGGAGGTCACCGTTCAGTGAGTTTCTCAGTTACCATGGTCTTTCAAGCTAGACAGGATCAAAAATCTAATAAAAGAAAATATGAAAAATGTACATTAAATAAATATGTGCATATATAAATACAGAAATGTTTTGTATTGTGATTTAAATAAATAAAAAATAATAAAAAAGGTGATTTTTTCTTTCCCACTGCCTCTTTTAGAGTTCAATTTTAAGATATAAATTCAATCCTGAAGGTGTTTCAGAAGTGCTCTTTTAACTAGCACTGGTCAAAATCTGATTTCCCTACCCTGAAACTTTTTTGAGATATGTTAAAAAAATTCTGACTCCAAATAGCCTGAAAAATTCAAGCTCTATCCCTCAAGATGATGCATCTGAGAACAGAACATAAACCCATAAAATGGAAGTAAATTGAAATATAGTCATACAGAAATATTTTAAATTGAGTCATTTTTAATAATACAGTTCAATTAAATACATAAATTAGAAAGAATTTAATTTCAAATTTGAAACAGAGATTTTTCATTTTACACTAAGTACGAAAGCTCCCCACTTATGGCTTGACAGTGTATTTTTAATGTTAGTTGGTATTTCCTGGAGATGGTCACCTGAGCTGAAATCTTTGCCGATCAAGGAAAAAGCAGAATTCTCTAGGATTTATTTCTTAGCCTTGTTCTTTTCTGGGGGTTAAAAATGAACCTTCTTCCTCCTTACAGCTATAAACATTACAGTCTACACAAAGAGAAATCTGTTTGAAAGTGGCTGAATAAAGTCAAGAAGGTAAATTAGAATCATCTGCTTTCCAGAGCCTTTCTTGTCTCCATAAAACAATGCTCTCTCCTGCCTCCCAGGCTGTGACTAATTCTCTAAAAGTCCTTGCGTTCCAAGTAAAACTCTCATGTAGGCTGACCATATTTTAATGAACAAATGCAGTGAAGATTGACTTTACAGGATTTTTTCCCCTCTACTTCAGTGGCGGTAAGTGCACAAGGGACAGAAAGTGGAGAATACTAGGAATAGTAGCCTCAGTGTGGATGTTGAAGGACGGTCAGAGTTTTTTTTAGTGCTGTGTGATTTCGACATAGCTGTGGGTCATGGTGTGTGTATAGTTAATTAGGGTTCATAATGAGGAATGTTTAGTACCAGCATATATGTCAGGGGCCTCTGTGAGGAAGCATATGCTGAGGGCTGAGGATGTTCCTTAGAAAACCATCATGTCCCTACTTTGGGGAGAAGCAAGATGATGGGACTAGCTCCAGAAGGCTGTAAATGGAGGGCCGGGGGTCTGTCACAGCCCTCCCTTTGGAGGCCACAGGACCCAGAGGGCTGCAGGTCTGCCCTGGGAGTGACACAGAAAAACAATAATTTTTTGAGCTCAAAATCAGATGGATTTCTATTTGGTTGGAACAGCTTGTCAGAGGAAAGGGTTAAAAGGAGGACAGTGTGGTCAAAGTTGCAAAGAACCAATGTCATTTAAATCCTTGTCATGAAAAGTTTGATATCTTCGCATTGTTTAACAGTGAGCTCCACTTTGATGTCTGAATGCACTAATCTCCCTTTGGAAATGCGCATCAGGCACTGTCAGACCTTCTCCCGGACAGTTTTTAGAGGGAATACAGCTCTTATGACACTCAAACCGGTTGGTGCAAGGGAAGTGACATTCATTTGAAAGAATTGAGGCACGTTTGCCACCTGAAATTCTCACAGATTTGACACCTTTTTAGGATGATTTAGCCCAAGGTAACGGAACCTGATTTTTCAGTGACCCCACTTGCAGCTTTAAGATGTCTTCTTCCAATTTGCCATTCTGAAAATTAGGGAATCCCTTGAATCATTGGTGGTTGTGAAGACTATGTCTTCCATATGACATCCTTTACCATTAAAAATTACAAGCCAATAGTAAATTGAGCTACAGGAATAAATCCAGAATAGCTCTTTTGATTTCGGCAGTTACCTAAATTTGTGTTAGAATGAGAAAGACCAACAAAGGCCACCTCCATCCTGGTTTTTTTTTAAACCTTTTTGTTGATAGGAGATCATGTTAATCTGACACCCCTTTGGCGAACTCAAGTGCCAGAGGGCCAAGGAGTGGTTAGTAGCTTGATTGCAGGGGCACTTTACAGGCAACTGGAAGAAAAACCCTAGTTTTTTTCTTTTTTTGGACACCAGTGGCTGGTGTGGCACTGAGCAGACATAGTGAGGAATCTGTATTTGGCCAAGGTTTTGCTGGTTACCTTGCTGCAGGGGGAGCTCTCTGGGGATCCACCATCCCAACCACTGCTGCAAGCAACAAACTCACCACACACCAGGCAAAGGATGGAGGCAGGAGGCTGTGCGCCGCACCCCGGGGTGACTATTGGTGCGTGTGGCATGCTCAGTGTGCTCAAAACTTTATAGCAATGGTGTGAAAAAATAGGAATCTGCTGACCTGATGTGTCAGTAATACGAAATTCGTGTTGCTAAATGCTGCCTAATAGCTGGGGTAATAAAAACCAAAGCGCGGATCACATGGGGAGTTCCCTGCCGCCAGGCGCCTCTTGAAGCCAGTGGTGCCTCGGAGCAGGCAAAGCGAGCAGCTGGGATAGGCGTTTGGTTTCCTCTCAGAGCTGGTTGTTTCCTGCTCTTGCTTGACCAGCAATCCTCTGACCAATATCTGGAGCTGTGTCCATGTGCTTGGAGTCATTGTGGCTGGCCCAGACTTCTTTCTACCACCCCATTTAAAAAATCTGTGACTTTTCTTTAACAGGTCGTTCCTGGCCTGTGAGACTCCACACACTTTTGTAAGGACAACAAGCCGCTTCTGCAGCCACATCTGGTCTCTGAAACCAGGGCTCCTTTGCAGTAACTCCTGCATTGTTTCCCTGTCGGCTGTCAGGGACAGAACTGGGAACAATGGGTGTGATGGGGCAGCATTCCAGGAAAACATAGATCCTGTTTATGCAGGCAAAAAGCACAGTTTTTCTGCCTGAAAAACTTAGGTGGTTGAAGCTGCAGCCTGAATTCAAGTGATTTTAAAAGACTATGGAAATGTAAAAGGGATTTCAATCAACTCAGGCTAATGTCTCTGATATTCTTCAATTGAAAGTGCCTGGTTTAGTTCCTGTGAGCTGGATCCAAGATCTCTTGTGTGAAGGAAGAGTCTTGGGGGGATGAAAAGGAAGTAAAATCTGAAATTTTCATATAACCTGATATCATCAGAAATCCCCATGAAGACAAATATTCCAATAGTAGATCACTTGCATGTAAACAATGATCCTACAGTACTTTTTTCTCATGGTCATTTCTTGATTCTGCTTGGGCTGATTGTTAGCTTAGGAATGTCAAAGATGAGAGAAGAAACCTGCATATGTCTTCCACTCCCCCATACACGTTGTTTTCTTGTTCACTAGCAAACCCCTCGTGCTTTGTGTTCATTTGTTTGTTTTTATTAGCTATTTGCTCTTGTATCTCTTAGTGCCTTAAAACTATGCAGGGTAAAGGTCTAAACAGTCAGAATGGTTTAAGCATCCTTAATTTGCTGGTTGCTTTATTGCAGCTTCAGTTGTAAGAGCATTACAGGAGTAAACACGTTGGCAGCCCACCGAACCTGTGAGGCAGTACCTTGTAAAGTCGGCACTGCTATTGGCTGTGCAAACCCAAACAGCTTCTCCAATAACATTTCTGACAAGAAAAATCACTGACACAAACGTAGTTGGTATGCTTCGAATTTAACATCTTGTACCTTGGACATAGTGCCTGAGGCTTAAAACACAAACAAATCAGCCCTTCATAAGGAGATGTTTATGTGCTAAATCCTTCTTTTCCTTGGCTTTGACAAACATCAACAAACATCTTGGCAATAAAGTGCAAGAGATTACATGTCATGTATGGGCGGCAAGCATACAGTGCAGCAGAGGGAGGGACCATATCTGCTCCTGATGAAAGCAGAACGCTAAGTATTATGCCATTACTCATGTGAAATGCACCCGGCACAAGCCTAATGGTCAAAACTAATGCTGATACTCAGGGGTGTCTTGTCAGGGCTTGGAAAGCACAAACCTCAGTGGGTGCATAAATTGGTGGGCAGATATCATACCTCAATTGGGCCTTCTTCCAAGAGATGATCTGCTCAGTACTCCTTTGCTGCCCCCCTCCCTTTTTCCCAGCTGTTCATGGCTCGGGCAGATAAAATATTGGTTGAAAAGGGCAAACACTTAACTGAAAAAAATAGTTAATTTAAAATAATGTCATATTTTTACTTTCTGCAATTGTCTCTGCAGAGACAGTAATTGCTGTTTATTTTAGTGGCTAATGTATATGTTTAGAGTGGTGTTTGTTTTTTTTTTTCACATTACAAGTAGCACATCACTTACACTTAAGTTGCTTGTCTTACTTTTCAGACCAATAAAACTCCCAGAGATGAAAGCTTGTCTCATGTAAAAGAACTGTTGAAAAAGTGTTTCTATGGACATAAAATCTGACATGATGATAATCTGAAACTGCTCACTCCCCAAGGATGACAAAACTCCAGCAACTTCAAAGCAAAGAAAGAATTGCCTGAGGGGAAATTGTAATTAAAATTAGATAACCTTTATGAAAAGCATCCAATTTGTAGTCTATAAAAGCATTTTAGAACCACAGTTCTTCAGCCCGAGGACCATAGCTGTAATAATTATCTCAAGACTTTCACAGTGGAATCAAAACACGTTAATTTGTTAATGAGTCAGTATGTAGCAGTAAGGAAAAAACTCTAACAAGGTAACACAAACATAAAGACTGCATTTCTATTTTTAAGCAAATGCACTGTTTAAGTCAAGTTGAAGCTTTGTTCCCTGTGAAAGTGCCCCATCCCTTCCTGAGAAAGTGGTTTTGAACTGAGTGAATTGGCCTTTTCCACATTTGATCGTAACCAAAAGTCCAAGAAGCACGTCACTGAGCCTTTCAGATGGTGTGGTTTCATCTCAAGCTGTTTCTGCAGGAATATGGGAATTCTGTAATACCTATGCCTGGCTGGGAGGAGGGATTGCCCCACACACCTCCCCTCCCAGCTGGGATCCCTTAAGCCATTTCTGAGCGCCACCACCACACAACTTGCAAGTGATAAAGTATGTGAAATAAGCAAAGCAACTTATTTTGGCTGTCCTCCAAGGCGAGTAATGGCCTTGCTTGTCTTAACTACCTGCCTGGAGTGGGAAGGCAGTTGCTGGACTAAGGATTATGTAGCACACTGCTGGCCTGAGAATCTGTGAGATCTCAAAAAGCAAAGAACAATATTAAACCCAGCTGAGAAGGTAGATTTATTCTTGTTTCCCCACTTCCCAGCAGAGTTTTTCATCCACTTTCTGGTTTGCAGCAGCTAATCCATAAATCTGGTGCTTCTCCAAAGCAACTATACTGCTAGTGGCTGCTCTCCCAAGCAGGGCAGAGATGGAGGCTTCCCTGTTACTTTGCCAACACAGAGCAGCAAAAATATTATTTCCACCTAATTATTGTATGCCTCAGATTAGAAGAGGATTAAGGACTTTTTCAGAGTTTGCATTGTTGTGGGGTTGGAGGGCAGAAGTGCAATGGGGAGACATAGGCAATGGAAAGAAAAGCCCAAAGAGAAATATGAAAAGGAAGGAAAAAGGGGGCAAGAAAGATGGGAAGATGAAGAGGTAGAAGCGAGGAAAGGAAAAACTGCATATAAGGAGGAAAAGTAAGGTACTGGAGAAGTCAGAAAACCCATTGTATTTACATGGATTGGGACTTACAAAAGAACTTCAGCCTCAGGTCAAATAAATCTTTTTTCTTTCTTCATTGAGCTACAGCAGTCACACTTAAAGCAAGAAGAGTTTAAGGCCAGATTATATCAATACTATCAAGTAGTGTGGAACTCAGGGAAGTTTTAAGGCCAAAATAGCCCTTTCTATCACTTAGCCCTCAAGTGCACCATCACTAGATCTGGGAAAACCCTGCTAGAATTTCTACAAGGAGAATGTCCCCTCAGCTGTCGTGTTACCTACAGCATTGGTAGCCCCACGGAAACCCTGCAGCGTGATGGCAGGATGGCTTACCTGGAAATTAGGGACTCTGGGAGAACAGTCATCTATCAACACCCAAAAGCATCGGAGTCCCTTTCATACTGTCTGTTGTCATATCCTTTCTCTTTTCTATGGTCAGTAAAATTTGGCATCCAAAGGTACATCCAAAATTACCTGCATCTCATTCATCTTTGCTTTTTCCAGATCCGTCCTTTAGATGAAATCCTGTTTGCTGCTCTGTCTTCGTTCAGCAGCTTGTAATTTTGGTTTCTGGATGAGCTGCAAAGAACAATATATAGTGTTCATACACAAAAGTGTGTACTACATCATTGCAGGTGAAAGCAGTATAGGTACCTACCATAATCATCTCCCTTCACTAAGGAGCTGACAGACCAGAGAGGTTAAGAGAAGAAGAATGGCTGGAAGGAAAAGTAAGAGTAGCAAGGGGTAAGTAGCGATTTTCTGGGTCTGAATCTCATAATTAGCCAGGGCAGACATCTCTCTGTCCTAGGATTTAAAAAAAAAAAAAAGCAAATGTACTAGGTTACTTTCAAAGTGAGCCATTTCATTACCTTTGGTAACTTCACAATATAATAATCAGGAGGACAAGATTTGATCTTTTCCAGTTAAGAAAATAGGGAGGAGATGAGTGTTTTCTCTGCCTTCCTCCACGCGACATGGTAATCCAATGTGTTGTACCTGACAGCGGGGAAAAGCTGCATCGCTTCCTAAACACTCTTAAGCATGGTTTATGCTTGCAAGCATTTATAATGATAAAATATTCATTATACCATTTTTGCTAAGGCAAAAATATTTGGGTGATCTGATTTAAATGCAAGGAGTTATCTCATGCTGGTCTCTATTTATGGGAGCAGTGACTCCAGGTGCTGCTATTATTAGCACTGTTATGAATGCTATCTGTGCTTTGTTGCAACACTTTTCATTTCATCTAACATCCCAAGGTATTTTATGAAAAAGAGTTGTTCCATATCAGTAGTGCCAGATATAAGTAAATACTCTTCTAGCCAAGGATTTACCTTTACCTGGGAACTGCAGGCTGCTGCTACACGGGCCCAGGATTCAGCATATCTGGATCCCATTTTTAGTTTTTGTAAAGGCTTTCTATGTTGGAAGAAAGGTTGTCCAAGGGTTAAAACCTTTGGGAGAATACAGAGATGATGAAGCAAAGGAATCAACTGCCAGGTTCATTACCCTTCTGAATCTTTTTACATAAGGAAGACACCTCGTGCCTTCCATGAGCTCCCCTCCACGTTGTCAGGCTGTGAGTGATTCAGGCCAGAATCAGGGGACTCAGGTGGAGCAGAAGAGCTTTTTGAATTCACTGCTGGATACACAGCCCCAGCACAGCGGCTGTTGGTTATCAGGCAGCCCAAAGCAGGCCAGGAGAATTGCTGGAGCCCCATGAGTCATGGCCATGCATGGGTTGGTGAGTTCCTGTTCTCTCTGGTCCAACTGGGATGCCATGGATGGCTGGATCCCAGCTACACAGCAGACCTTGGTCTGAATGTCCATGCATCCTGCTTTCCAAATAAAGGAAATACAGACATGTAGTCTAGACGGGTGGTCAAGGTGGGGGATCCGGCTCATTTGAAATGGAAACAACAGAATCATATCTGTGTGTCTAGTTGCAATAGATTTACTCACACAGCAGGATGGGGGGTAGAAGTAGGGACTTTTCAAGGATTCTGCCTCCTGGAAGATTTTCATCTATCAAGTCCCCCCTCAGTGACACATGCTAGCTGGCATGACTTTGATACACAAGGAAAAGGCCATGCAGCACCACTGTCATTTCATAAATTTTTGAGGTAGTCTGAGAACAGAGGCCATCAACTGAGTCTCCCACACAGTAAATGCCATGGATAAATATCATCAATTATAACAGTGTGTGCCAGAAACGTAAATGTCCTGGTGAAGACTTTCATTCAAGAAATAGGGACAGCAATGCATACCTGCTTCAAAGAGGGTGATTTTAATTTTGCCTAACCAGGGACAAATATGTCTCTCTCGTTTATTATTTGTTGTTCTGCTCTGGCCTGGAAAGAGGTATTCTACTGGGCTTTATTATCAGCCTTTCCACTGGTCCACATAAAATGTGGAGGGTCGTACCAATCCCCTGAATCATTCACTCAGCAGCATTGTTTGGGTTTGGTTTAGGATGTTTCTCAAATACAAGTTGAGGCTGGTTTGATGTTTCGCTCTTCAAAGTTATTCACCACCCAGCCCTTTTGTGGCTCCATTAAGTTCAGAAGTTGGCGCTGGAGCCATGTGCTGTATCTGAGCTTTCACAATAGCAGCCAAACAAATTAATCTTTTCCAAAGATGCAACGTGGAAGACTATTGCGCCTTCTATTTTTATGGCAGTGTTTTTGCTTTATTTCACACTCAGACTCTAGGCTTCATTCTGTGCCATTTCCTTGCCTTGAATACTGAATAACTCCTTACATGCTGAAGCTACAATATCTCCTAACTGTAGTCCTATAAACCAGGGCAATATGCCAGTCTAGGGTTTTCTATGAACAAATCTAAACTGACATGCAGTCTTACCAGCATTCTCATTTCATGGTACCTTTCATTTGAAGGTTCGACTGTAGGTTCCTAACCTTTTTAATTAAAAGAATAGAAATAGAAACATGGAGCTGTCTCATGTCCCAGACCGTTGGTGTCAGCTGATCTGTGTTACACAGCATAAATATTTGGACTGTTGGAATTAGAGAGCAGCGATAAATAGCATTGAGTTCTTTTATGGTGTCCATTTGAGAACATCAGTAACCACACAAACTTTCCCAGATGAACAAAAATGTAAATGGCGCTATACCTGCTTTACACCTAGTTATATAGCTGAACTACATGCAAATCCAAGGAATACTTCCTCTGGGGTCTTCCCACTCTGATTGTAGCAGATGCTCCCTGTTACATTAAAGCACAGAACACAGACCCAGAATTCATTCCTACCTGACAATAACATTTCATCCCTTACAAGCCAGAGTTAGTTCTGGCCCCAGACAATTGCTGCACAAGTATTTACACAAGTACTTACATTCCTATTTGCAGTGGGTGTGCAGGAAAACAGAAGTGTGGGGTGAATATTTCTTACTCCGCTAAGCAGGAACAAAAAATGTTTCCCATTTTCTCAGCCATGGCAGGACTCCCAAATTAAAATTAGATGGTAGCCGCATTTTGTAACTGGCACATGATGCAGCTCAAGTCCACTGTTGGCTGAAGGTGAGATACTGCTGCAGTGGACTCCAAAGACTTCTGCATTGCCTGTGGGCCACAACGTTATCTCAGGAGGAGCTAAAGTAAGACAGACACTTTAATAGTGATTTTTTGCTTGTGGCCTGGAGAGTGTGGAGCATCATTGGTGGGAAGCTTGGCTCCCTGCTCCACAGCAGGTCATCCCTGTAACAGGGATGTGAAAAAGGAGGAGGAGGCAGTGTAATGCCAGAAAAGGTCTAGCAGTACCCAGGGCTGCCCAGTGGGAAGGCTGCTGGCGATCCTCGCAGCTCTCTAGGTGGGCATTCCCCCAAAACAGCACCAGAGGTCACCTGAAGCCTCCCACTCCAGACCCACCACCTCCTGACAGTCTCAAGGGGCAGCTGGAGTTGCTCTTCCTGATGACTTGAGTAGTACAAACAGTGGGGGAATCTCTTCTCTTGTGAATCACCAAAAATGGAAAATAATAGTCTTAAATTAAAGATATAATCAGTCTGCAACCAGCAAAACTTTGTCAGCACAAGAATAAGACATTCTCCTTGATCCTGTCCTTGCTGAAAGAAGTTTATTCAAGTATTTATCTAACCTTGTGTTTAACCAGGAAATCCAGCTTAGCTAATCACTTTCTGACAAAGAAGTATTTGGGTGCTCGTCTGCCATGACAATTTTGAGTGATTCTGTACACTGTGACCATTCTTTTAATGGTTTAATCACACGCAGAAAGAGCCACACATTTTTCAATGATGTTTCCTTCAGAAAATCAAAGAGCATTGTCATCAGAGAAGACATAAAAAAATGTTGTGCATTATTCGTAGAGGTGATGCCTCAAGATGAGAGGCCAAGGGGTTCTGCCTCACAAGTTTTGTATGGAACTCTTTTTCTCCTGTACAAGTTCACACTATTTCATTCTGCACTTTACATCTTTAATCTGCACTAATGCTCTCTTCTACTGAGCTTTCAAACAAGAAACTTCTTTTTGTGCCATAACACAGAAGAGTTTGATGGCTCGGTTACCTTAATGAAGTTCTAGTTTTCACAGAGAGGAAATTATACGAATAACAGCAATGCTGGGAACATTAGCTTTGTGGTGTTCTGGGTAGAGACTTGCACACAAAATGTCTTAAGGACAGTTTCTTAGGGAACTGCCACCCCCAGGTCTGTAACACCAGAGAGGGCATCATGTGCCTCAGTTTCCCTGAAGGTAAAATGGTGGTGATTGAACTGACCTCATTCCAGGCCTGTGGGTGGACAGTGCTATGTATGTCTGCTCCTATCCTCTACCACAGCAGTTGCAATGGAAGCCAAAACAACCCCAAGTGGCCCTTGGTTTTCACCACTTCATCCCACCTCCATCTATGCAAGACTCACATGTTAAGATCATCAAAAAGAAGAAGAAAAAAAAAAAAAAAAAGGCAGACGCTTGAGACTCGTCCTTGTCCTTGTCCCTTGGAAAGACTATTCAACAATAATAATTGTCAGATAATTAGCTGCCACCACCCCCTCCATTGTCCCCTTCAAATCACCACCATGCTGAGTCACGCTGTGGAGAGGGCCTTGCAAGCTCAAGTCCCAAGGCGCTCGGCAAGGCCACCTCAGAGCGGGGCCGCGTGGACCTCCCCGACCCACCCCGGAGCCACCCGCGTGGGTACACCCATCCTGAGCAGCACGGCGCTGCCTCGGTTTCCCCTTGGACATCAATGGGAACCGGAAAGCTTGCAGCAAGCCCCCTGCCCTCTCAGCACCTTGCAGGATCAGGCCTCGAGTTAGAAAGTCATGTGGACGTGGCCGCAGTCAAATATGAAACAGCTGAATGCGCTGCAACTGGGCACATTGTCTTCAGATCAGGCCCTGGAAGAATTAAAACCAAGTGTGTGATCTGAGCATGCTGAAATGAACTCCAAATGAAATTAGAGTTAGCTCTTTCCTTAGCAGGGAGCACAGGATCAGTTCTAATAAAGTGTGGCCAGTATTTTAATAAAGTGTGGCTAGTATATTATCCAACATGCTTTTACAATTACTTTAGAAACAAGGACAGGAACTTCATTAACACTTTACAGGGGAAAGAAAGCTGTGCTACAGGCAAATGATATATTGCTATTGTGACTGTAGGTGTCCTGCATTTAAGAAAACAAGGAAAAATCCCGGGGAAGGGAGTAATTACACTGTCAGCAAATGTGTTTGTCTTAGCAATGAACTATTCCCTTCCAAGTCCCACAGCTGCTGGGAGCCTGCATCGCAACACGGGAAATTTCTAGGACAGAAGGTGACTCCATAAACACAGCAAGAGCTCACTGCGAGAGACAAAACTCCTGAAGGAAAAAAAAAAACTAAAACCAAACAAAACCAAACCTCATGCAGAATCATTTACAAAATGTGTTTCCAGGCGGCTGCAACAACCATTGGCAGGATTACACTTACCGCTTTTAAAGCGGAGGTTAACTGCTTTGATAAAGCACAGGTGAGGTATATCTTGCGAGTTGCATGTCAGGCAGGATTAGCTCCTTGGCAAATTATCAAAGCCAACTGATAGCAAAACAAGTTGGGACTCTCCTACAGTGGCAGTTTAAAACTAGGTGTAACTTCACCTAAAACAAATGAATACAGCGGGGGTGTAAGGGGACTACCTAACTAATTAACCCCTTTGTTAACTCCCAGCGTTATTATGGCGTTTTGTAGAAATCAAAGAAATCTCAAGAAATTTAAGATGGTGTTGGGCAAGCTAGAGTGGAATTCAATTACTGGGAGAATTATTTTGGTGTAGTTTGGGGATTCAGTTCAGGGTGTTAGGAGGAAGGGAGGAGGAGGCGGCCATGAAGTGAAATGCTTCATTGGGTCTTCTAGTGCCCTTTGCTGCTCGGCTCCGCACAGATTCCCACGTTGCAGGAGCAAGCTCACAGTAAAACACACACAACGTTCCTCAAAGCAGGGAAAGGCTGCTCTGCAGTTTGGAAAGAGTAGTGCTAAGTATCTGCTGAGAATGTAAAATCACTGTACAGAGCTTTGAGACAGATTTTAGTACTGTTTTGAATTAGAACAGCTGAGGCAGTACAGGAGCAATGCACATACAAGGAATTGTTAATTTCTCCAAGTAGTCAATACAGTAGATATATATAATGCCTGTAATAGCATAGATAATCACTCACAGGCCCAGAAATGCTGCCCTTTATGTCCTCTAACAGTTTTCTAATTTTGCATTTTTTGTCTCGCTGTAGCAGGAAATGCAAACAATTGTATATGCTCGCAGTGAACACGTGTCTTCATCTGGCGTCCCGGCTACCCCAACAAGATCATGCAGTTTGTGGAAACTCAGAGAATAACCAGTTTTGTAGCACGGCATATGGAAAAACCAGGCATGCAAAACTGGATGTTAGGCTGAAAATGTGGCTTGTCAGGGATAAGAGATGGGAGGCAATTAAGAAGGAGAAAAGTGACAATCTGACAACATGCTCAATTAACGTAATCAGATTTCACATTCACTTCATGAGTAGTAAATCAAAGCATAAGTAGGAATGATATGAACTTTTTAATATTAAAAATTATTCCCATAATATGCAAAGTCAGGGAGTACTAGTAAATTTCTATCTGTCTGTTGCCGATCATTAACTGATTTAGGATAGACCTTGTTGAGTAATTACATTTAATAAGAGCTTGTCCACACAAGCTGCTATCAGATGTCATTTTATACAGTTTCAAGCCAGATATAATGGGTTAGATGCACATATTAACTTTCTGTAATACTGTACTGGCTTTTTATGGGAGAGGGGTGGGAAAATTCAAAACTGATTATTGTGTGGCTTCCTTTCAGACAGTTGTATTTGATCTAATTTGATTTATTGCTGCACATTTTGAATGAGCAGAAATGCCTCGAGGGGAAAAAAAGAGACTTGTTACAGTAAATGTTCGCATTAATGTATTTTCACCTGCTTGCTTGGTGGGCTCCGTAGTTGGCTGTATTCATTACTGTTTGGGAGTCTTCTGTATTAAAAAAGCTACTCTCTATCTTTTTGCTCTCTCTTGTAGGGATGTAATGAGTTTCCCACACCCTGCACAAGAGGTGATTGTGTAACTAATCATGCTGGCATAACAATGTCTTCACCTAGATTACTAGTATTGCTAAACATAAATGCAGGACAAAGGCAGATGACTATTTTTGTGAGTAAAGCACAGCTGTAAATCACAGGCAATTTTTTGCAGGTGGTGCTAGAGGATAAATGTCTTGAACCTCAAAAAGAAGTGAACACAGAGTTTAGAAGTTCCACTTCTTTTTAGAATTGTATAAAAGTTTGGGTGCTAATATTACTTGAAGGCACAAAACCACAAAGGATTTTCCTGATTGCTCAAGGGCTTCTGGGTCCCCAGTGTAACTCAGCTTAGTCTTTAATCTACTGCCACCGTTTTTCTTCAGCAATGAAACATGGAGAGATGAACCAGTGCCTTTTCTGTCACACTCAGAGAAGACATACACACTTAAAAAGGCATAAGAAAACGCATAAACATCTGTGCATCTGAACTACCCTCTCTGAAGTGTAAGGACCTAAGGTTCTTCTGCAGTTTAAGCACAGAATTAGAGAATCAGTGTTCTTTGGGCCACCTTTTGTCACTGACTTTCTGCATGACGGTTGGAAAGGGCCATATCTTTGCAGTGCATTGTTACATAAATCCTTGCTCCAGGAGCGGTTTCGTTTAGGATTTTATTAGCATCTCCACAGACTGTTGGATTCTGTGAGCCAGGCTAATATAGAGCAGAACCGCAGTTTCAAGTGACTTGTCTCTGCGTCTGCACCTGTGTGTTATGTGTCTGTAAGGCCGTGTACTTTTTCTGATACCAGCTGGACAGTGGGTTGTGTGCACCAGGTCTCAAGTGATTCACACAATTTACTGTGTTAGGTATTGGTCAATCTCCCCTTTAAATCTCCTCCCTTTTAATCTCCTGCTCAATCTCCCCTTTAAACAGCATTGCTGATGGGCACTGGAGAGTCTCTGCACTGCCTGGGAAACAGGCAAGTCACCTGAGTTCTCCTGAAAGCATGGAGAGGGATAGCCTAAATTGCTGCATCTGAAAACAATAATCAAAACAGTGCAAATCCACCCCTTCTTAGGTGGGTTTTAAGTTCAAAATGAGGCTTTTCTGCCTTATCTAACTCAGGTAAGTCTTATTCCCTAGCACTGCAAAAACTTGTTATGGTTTTATTTGGCACGGTCTCCTCACGTGTTTCTGTATGTGTACCCTCTCACTGGTGCCACGCGATTGCACTGGCGTGTGTTTGCCTTGCTGAAGGAGATCTCAGACATGAACGCTTTCTGCTTCACAGCATGAATTTATCTTTGTCTACAAACGTTTTCTGGATTTGTTTTGATGCTGATCTTTACTGGGTCAGCCCTACTTTCGCTCTGTAGGTTACACACACGGGGCTCCTCCTCTCAAACAATGATGCAGCATCTGTGTATGCAACACACAAATAACTCCACTGTGTTTGTTGCTGATGGTTTGAAGAAATACCTCCTAAATTAGGTCTTGACATATTAGGTGTTGGCCAGGGAGGTAATTTGTTCTGCTGACACCGGTTTGGATACTTTAGTTGTGCTTGCTCTTTGCTGTGAAATCTTTATGAGAAAAAAAAGCAGAATTTATATAAAGCTACAGGAATAGGGATTTATATCAACATAATGGTGGGGGGGAACGGCTGAGGAAAGAAGGTAATGTATTCTCATGACCTGTTTGGTAAGGTTTCTGTTGAAATTTCTCCTGTTACAGCATAAGTTTAAGGTGTATTTCAGTATGGCCTGCATATATCTCCAGAACGGTCTGAACGAGAACATGTCTAAATCTGTGGGAACTTCAGATTTCAATCTCTATCTAGATGCGAAGTTTAATTTTCTCAGCTGTATTTGCATCCTGAGATATACAGAAAATGCAAACACTGGGTATTCAGAGAGGTATACGTCATTTGCATTCGCACCTCCAGAGACTGCACGTACCACCTGCCAGTGCCCGCATTGTTAGGGTGACAGCGCTCCCAAGTCAAATATTCCGTGGAGCCACTCTGCCTTTTCTCACATGCATACTCGTTAGGGAATTTCTCTTATTACCTGGGCTATAATCCCTCCCTGGGGGGGATGCCTTGTGCACAAAATTAATTTCATGTGGCCGCAGAAACTCCCTGTGCCTTTGGCATATAATGAGTCTTTATACATAGAGGAAAAACCATCTTAGGCAAAGCTACTTCATTTATAAGACCCAGTAGAAAAAATCTCACACTAAGCTGGATTGGAAATCATTATTGAGCTAAACTCAGTCAATACTTGTTTTAGAAGAAAACTGGGTTTTGTTTGGTTTTTTGGTTTTTGTTTGTTTTGTTTTGTTTTTGGTTGTTTTGGGTTTTTTTCCTCCTTTGGAAAGCCATTTGAGGCTTGATTTGCCTTTATTGACTGAGCCGACTAATGTGCAGGAGGGACGAGCTCAGTCTGCTTGGGTTTGGAGATGGACTAAAGGCAAGTCCGTACCAGGCATCTCCTCTGCAACATACTTTACAGTGCAAATGGGGTGAAAATTTCCCACGTTTCCCAGATTTTTTTCAGTCTTTCCTTCCTTTCCCCTCTCTTTCTCTCTTTCTTTTCAGGCAGGTAATTATATCTGTTATTTTGAGAGGTAAATGAAAATAATTTTGCAGAAAGTGTCTGGTTTTTTTTTTTTTTCCCAAAAACATTGTTTTTCACCAAAAAGTGAAAATTAAAGCAATTCTATTGAAAATAAAAATGAAATTCAGTCCAAAAGCCTCTGAGCTTTCAGTGTAACTTGAAATGTTTGAATGGTTGAAATTCCTGCAGAGGATGGAGGGGAAAAAACAAACATGTTTTCACCATTTCTAGTGATTCCAGTATTTTACTTCAAGAGGTAAATTGGGTTGTTTGAAGTTGTTTTTTCCACAGCAGTTGCTGCGTGAGTCTTCTCATTCCCTCTTTCTCTTTTTATTGCTTTTCCCACAGTTTAAACCAGATTCTAATATTTCTTATCTTCCTGCCCTCTTTCTCTCTCTAAAACACCCAGATCTTGCTGTCATTTTGCTGTTCATGAAGGGAGAGGGGAGAAAGGGAGACACACAGCTGAAAGTTATCATTTTTTACCAATGATAACAGAAAGTAAATTCATTGTATTGGGGTGGGTTTTTTTAGTAACACTTTAAAAAAAAAAAAAAAATTGATTCCGCCCTCTTCCAAAACTTAATAGGCTCTACTTGAGCCTTTCTTAGATGGTGTGTGGATTCAAGGGCTTCACATTTCATCAGCATCCCTAATGAACTTGAGGTGCCTCTATTAAATCTCAGCCCTTTTAATGAATTCTTTATAGCTCTTAACTGCTTCAGATAGAGATTGACGAGTGTAACCGGTAGCGCAAAATCTTGGCATACAATAAGACGAACAGCCCCATCCTTTCCCTCTGGCATCCCATCTGAAATTCTGCAGTGGAGATAACCAAGAATCTGTCACTGCTATGAAGTTTGTGAAATTTAATTAGGAAACTAATAAAACAGCTACAGTTACCTAGGAGTTACTATGTATTTTTTAAGAGCTTCTACCAACGGAGCAGGATTGCATGTGTTAGAGACCTGTTATTTGAGCAAAGAGAATTTAAGATTGACCACTTCTCTTCTGTAAACCTTTTTCTAGTAGGGTTAATACTTTACTAAAAAGACATATTTGCACTCCTTGAATGAGCCATTTATACACCACTGAGAAGCAGAGTCTGGGATATCAGTTTTAAACACCACCCACTTTAGAGAGAGATTTGGGCCTTTTTTTTCTCCCTGGTTTCCATTCTTGGTCAAATTCTCAATCAAAAAGGACTCATATCCAGTTCTAACTCCAGTGCTCTGGAAATCATCCTAGCACAACTGGAGCTTTTCTCTTTGGACTCTTCAGGGCCAAAGACTGCGCCAAGTTGTCCCAGCTGTCGTGGAGGAGTCATAAATGACTGTAAGAGTAGAATCAGATTAGATTCATCACAGTGGATTTTTCTGCAAGATCTGCTCCTGAGCAAATGCTGGGTGTGATACATCCAGACCTGCTCTTTTGAACTCAGTGGACATTTTGGCACTAATTTCAATCAAGGGAGTTTCACTTCTATACACTTACTTTCAATATATCTCATAGTTAGTAGAGTAGATTTTATTCTGGTGGTATACTCTATGAAACATAGTCCTGTCAACTGATCTGTAAGTATATACAGTACACAGCTAGCCTTGGAATTCACCAGACAATGGGTTAATTGTACCTTGAGAACTCTTAATATTTCTCACACCACATCAGAAAATCGCTCATCTTTGTGATTAGTGTTTTTTTTTTTTTTTTTTTTTGTGATAGGTCAACTTATATTTGAAAATTAAAAGCTGCTTCAAATAAAGAACATTTTTTTTTCAGTTCTGAAAATGCCAGAGAAAGCTTCTTTGACCATTTCAAAACCATTGTTTTTAGAAGAATAATTGAAACAGAAAAAAAAAAATCTACTGAAGCCATCCCACCCCTCCTAACTCTATCTGTTTGGGCGAAGCAGCATATTCCAGCAATAAAAAGAAACCACATTAAAAAGTATTGACCAAGTCTACTTAGTATTTATAGCTCTTTGATAACTGAAGAGAATAGGAAAATCTTCTCAGCAAGGTACCATGAGAGGGATTTTCTTGGAGAGCAATTTTACTGAGAAAATCATGGCTTCATTATTATTATAGCTGAAGACCTGGCCTTTTGGCCCTTCAGTAAATGAACATCAAGAACTTTTTTGCACTTCCTGGATGTTCATGGTAAGGGGGTTTTATTGTTCAAGGCTGTAGATAGCACACTAAGCTGAAAGGGAGGCAGTTTTTTCCCAAAAACACTTGGATTGCAGTAGACTGCCGAGAGGGTGGTATATGTGTTTGTGCAATAGCATGATTGTTGGAGCCTTCCAGTAAGAGATGTTGTTAAACTGATTTATTGTCAACATAAAGGATGTTCAATAATAATAAAACAATGATGAATCCTCACTTTCCGCTGAAAGGCAGCAGTTCATGGCCTGTGGCATGCAGATGACTGAACTTGCAAGATGAATTCTACAGACTTCAGCTCAACAAAGCAAAAATGTTTGTCCTTTAAAAATAATAAGAGAGATCTTTAGCATACTTCCAATCCTCCAGAGTAAAATACTCCACAATTAATTGCATTTTGACAACAGTTCATGGCATTGTCTTAATGACTGATAACAGGTTTCTCAGCTGTGGTGTGTTGGTGGTGCAGAAAGTCTTTTTATCTGTTTGCAACACGGGAGTCAGGACTCAGCTGTATCGTTAGATGTCTTGTTTTGCAGAAGTGTCAAGTGAGTCGTTTTGCCTTGATGAACAATAGTGACCTCATTAAGGTGCTGTGAGCAGCAACTAACTAATGAACGTGGCACTGAGCTGCTTCTGCAAGGTAGCAAGTACCCTTGAGCCAAGAAGTTTATGAAATTATATCCGTGAGCTGCACAAACCTTGTGCTGAACTGGTGACAGTGTTTGACCACATCATTAAGACTTACTCATGGTTAGGAAGGAATTGCATGGAGTTAAATGATTTTCCTGCAGGCCAAAAGACTCTTGGGAATGTTATTTGATTATGGAGCTTGCTGCCTGTCAGTTATGGGTTCAAATTCAGCCTTGTTAACTCTTACTGAAAAATTACTTCTCTGAGTTATACCTTGTCCCTACTGAAGGGGCTCTGCTCCAAATGTGTTGTCTGTAACATGACTTAAAGTCATCTTTGTTGTAAGGAATATTGGGTGCTGCCATAAAGAACCAAAAATGAATATGAAGGTGCCACAGGCATCAGCTGGAAGCAGAACATCTCAGAGCAAGGATGGAGTTAAACTTCCGTCTCCATAGTATAATTACTGAGTGAAATGGGCTGTTGGTAATTATAGTGATATTAAACCTGATAAAAATTTTGGGCCAGCTTCTCTCCTCATTTATACTGGTATGAATCAGGAGACTAAGAGGAGATCTTGGCCAAAGAGAGTTCTTCAGATAAACCTCAGGCTAAACAAGATTGAAATCTTCCACACCCAAGATACCCCTCCAAACACCTCTTCTGTTTTTCCGTTAAAGGCCAGGTATATTTATGGTGCACACCATATTAAGATTATTGCTATTAATTAACTGTGTTCTGAAGTTTTTTATCTCATCCTCGTCAGGAGCACTAAAATAATTTACATACAAAAACAACAGTGTTGAAAAGGTTTCCATCTGTTTCCCCTCTTTTCCAAGAAATTTTTAGACATTGGCCTTTTTCCCAGGAGACCATATCCCCAAGGAAGCATATCCTGACCAGCATGCCTTTCAAACTGCACTAATTAAGGTGTTTCTGTGTGAGTCAAGGGGACTTTCCTCTTCTTTCACAAGATACTAGTGATATTCTTTGGGAAAAAAAATAAAAAAATCCAGTGTTACTAGTGGGGAAGAAGCATGATAGCTTATAAATTCACCTGATTTTAGCTGATACAGACAGAACCATATAAGGGCTAGACTGTCAGATGATGTAAATAGCTTAACTCCACTGACTTGCTGATGAGCTGCTCTTACACATTTAATGTGTAAAGCAAATATATGACATCAGTAAATCCAGTATAGCAGATGTGGCTTTGGATGTCAACCATTTCAAACACTGAACAGATTCAAAAGCAAAATGAAAAGCTATTTATGAAAAAAAAATTACCAGAAAAAATCTAAATAAACAAAACCTTATTTATTTGCAATGCATAATTTCAGCAGTTTTATTTATAACAAAACTTTGGTTCTTTTAGAGATAAAAGCTGTTATACAATATGTTATCTCAGTGACTATCTAGCAATCACTCTTAATTTTATTTACTTAAGCACTTGCAACTTAGCACATACAAAGTGATGAGAAAATCTTGATTGCTAAGTGTAATTTCTCTAAATCACTGCTGTTCTTTAGAACAGGAGTTCTAAAGAAGAAATGAAAATAGGAATCTTTCCTATAGCAGGCCTCTCCACTTGTAAACTCTCCTCTCAACTAAAAAATATAATAAATTCCCAATTTTGTACATTCTGTACACTTTGTACATGACTAGCAATGTTGCAAAAAGTTAACAATGAAATTAGTGGTGTTAAATTTGTAACAAAAACACAATGATGAAAAACTGGTCTGTGCCAAATAGAATGAAGTTTCTAAAAGTTGTCTATTACAAAGAAAGGGGAAGAGGCTGTTGGTAAAGAGGGTATACTCTTTTGTGAAGAAGGCAGCAGAAGGTGACATCACAGCAAGAGATCATCAAAACTGCTATACTGACTCAAAGTTTCTGTGGTTTTCCCAAGCTCAGAACTTGTTCATACTGCTGTGGTTCCAGTTCAGGTTAAAACTGGGAAGGAACTGTCTCTAAAGCCAAATTTTCTGCCTGAGGGAGCAGGAATATCACAAGGGTACCTGATATTGCAAAATTTTTATTTTGGGGGGACTACAAAGAGCCCCAAAAGCAGCTCATGGGATTTTGCCATTCCTGCTGCAAACTCCAGTGGTAGCGTTATGGTGCAGCCTCAAGGTAGAAAGCCCTTGCTGTCTCAGAGATACAGGCAGCAACTTTTTAGTCATCTGAATGTTTTTTAATAAATACTTCACCCATTCTCCAGCTCCCTGAAGAATTACTTAATTGCTCCTTATCCCTAGAGACTGCCATTTTGAATCCTTTTTCTGACTCCTGGGCTTGGCTAAAAAATTATGTTGTAGAGTCAGTGCATCAGACTGATGCACGAAGGTAGTCTGAAAGTTGTTTCATAAGTCTCATTTGGACCCAAGTGCGTGCTCATGCCAGGCACAGACCCTGTGGGGAAGGGACATGGGGCTGGCGTTGATGTGTCCTATGCTGTGGGATGCACTCCCTCCTGCCCAAACCAAAGCTGCACATGCTCCTGCTCCAGCCTGGCAGGGCCGAGTCCTCCTTGGGCAGCATAGCACAGGTTTGTCCCTGGCAATGTGCAATTCAGACCTTTCAGCACCGTCACCACAAACTGCTATCGAAACATTTCTTGGCAATTAGGAAGCAGTTGCTGCCTGGGAAGCAGCGCTTCATGCAGGAATAGCAGAAACAGGAGGGTCCTGTATGCACTTCAGACAGATTTCAATGAAAACAGAATTGGGCATGACAAGTCAGGAATTGGTTCTGCCAAATACAAGAACGGTTTGATTTTGTTTATTCTGGTGCCATTCAGGTTTATCTCCGGACTGTGCTAGACCAGGACATGATCTGAACAGGCCCTCTGGGTTAAAGAGGAAAGGCATGAGCAAAGCAGCAGCCAAACCTGCAGCTAAATCCCTTTGTCCTCCTCCTTCCCCATCCCCAGCCTGGAGCTGAGGAGGGCAGGTTGAAAACCAGCACCTGCCTCCTATCCCAAGGGGAGCACTTGGCCAAGGACAAAATTGCAGGCAGCAGGCAGGGATGCCCTGGGAAATGGATATTTCTCCTTCTTCCACCTGAGTTGCTGCATGACCCAGAAGCGGATGAGGGCAGCGGCAGGAGGGAGAGGGCTTTGTTCCTCGCCTCCCTTTGAACTGGCAATTCGCATCGCCCTTCTATTTTCACACAAAAGGGTATTTGGTAATTTTGTATTCTATAACAATGAGTCTGGTATTTCCGTAGTGATGCATATTGTTATAATCTCTCTCTGCTTTGTTTCCTCGACATATTTTTTTATTAAAAAGTCTTCCCAGCCTTAAATAAGTACAGAATAAGTGTGGTCATTCTGGGAACATGAGAGGCCTGATTATCTGACCATCAAAGCCTATGCTGTAAACAGGATACTAGTAAACAGGAACTGAACCCCATATGGAGAGTTTGTGGTTTTCTTCAGCCTCTGTTTGTTATGTCTTACATCCTGTTAATTATAGAAAAAGAGCTGGAAAGTTGGAAATAATCTTTTCTCCAGATTATTTCCAGCTTCCCTCAGATAGAAGAAAATGCAGCATAGTACTGTCTTACCTTGCTTCCTTCAGATGTAAAGCATTAAGACAATTCATTCCAAGGGGATCACTTTTCAAGAGGATTATAAGTAGATTTTTTTTTTTTAATTACAAA
>VZTL01084255.1:0-20032 GCA_013400535.1 Scopus umbretta
CTCCCCAGGCGCGGGGCGGCCGGCGGTACCAGGCACTGGCTGCCTGCTCCGCTTCCAGGGGAACTACTTGGGGGGACCGTGTTTACTTTTTCCACTTAGCTGTTCCTCCCACAGGCTTGAACTAGTTTATACTAAATCTTTAAATTGACACTGGGGTTTTTTGGGTTTTGGTTGTGGGTTTGGTTTTGGTTTGTTTTTTTTTTTTCCCCTATTCTGAAATCTTATTTTTTTTCCCCTCCTCCTCTTTTGGGGGGGGTACCGAAAAACATCTACCAAAATCCCGTGGTTGCTGGAATTCGAGCTTTTCGGAGGGGATGTGGGGAGACATGGGACAACAACTCGGTGCGCGTGTGTGTGCCGGTGAGATTGTCTCTCCACAGAAAGAGGCATGTTCCCAAGTATCCCGGCTTGCTTTCTAGCTCCTTTGTTCCCTTTGTTCTGTATTATTTAAGATCAGTTACTCATTTGCTTCTGAAGATTGGGAGTAACAGGCAAGGTAGAGCAGAGCAACCAGCGTCTATTGTCTTCCTGCCAACCACGGTTGCATCCAGAAGTGGCTGGAGCAGCCTTCCTCCCGCTGCTGTTCGCTTCTGCCCAGGGGGGTGGTAGTTTCAGCGTGAGGTGCTAGAGAATTTGAAACTTTCTGAGCAGAATTGCAGAGATCAGACTGGAAATGCCCTTTACTGGCAGGGCCGTAGGGCTGCGGGTTGTTTTCCCTTCTCGTTGGTACTAAACGCACGCTGGTTTGGCCTCCCCTCCTCTGCCTCTGTGTATTTGTGCTTTTTCCAGTCTTGTTCCTCAGATTGCCTTCCCTTTTTCCTTCCTGCGTAAATGCTAGTTTGTTTATTCCTGTTCGTCTGGGAGGTAATACGTGTCATTTCCCTGCTAATATTCACCTAATGCAAGCGATTCTAACCATTTTTAAGATTGGCAACAAAACTCGAAGCCCCTGTGCCAGGGGAGTGAGTACTAAATATTCCTTCTTTTCAGTGTTTGTCTTTGGGACTGGACTTAGAGTAAATAACCTTTATGCTACCGCTATACCTGCTTGCCGGTCTTTGGCAGGTTTCAAGTGTGTTTTAGTTACCTCACGATTCTTGGAAAGCAAGCCCGATTCTCAGTGACCCCAAATGCTGCAGTTCTCAGTCGGGAGGAGTTTTGCCTGAGGAAGAGCTGCTGAATTTGTGCCGTGCGTGAAACCAAGCTGCGCCTTTGAAAAAGCATCGCAGCCAGTCCGTCTTTTCACAGGGTGTAGCAAATGTACTGGAAGCTCTGGAAAAGCAGTAAAAGTCATACTTTGCCCAGAAGACCCCACCAAGGGCTTGCGCTGGTCCCCACCGAGAGGATGGGAGTGCCCAGGTGAGGGGGATGCAGGGATGCAGCGTTTCAGGTTACATCCCCTGCCATGTGTTTTGGGGGCAAAAGGAGTATGACAGTGGTGAAAAACACTCAATTTTAAATTAAAATGACTGCACTTTACTAGGAAACTCCATCCCGCTCTAATCCGTTTGTAAGGTGACTGACACATAAAGTGCTTTTTGTTTTAAGGTAGAGGGAAATGCGTTCAGGGTAGAGTTTCTGGTATAAATGTCAGGTGCAACGCAGTGCATGCTCGCTCAAAAAGTCAAGCAGATAACCTTGGCATTTAGGGACATTGCCTTGTATAAAATGAAATCGTATTTTGTTTTTAAAAAGGAGGACTACATTAAGAGGTCACCTATTAGCTGTGTTTTTGCTAGCTGTCTGAAACTCGGCTCTACTGTCTATTAAACTCAAACCACTATGTAAACATTCCTGTGTTGTTCCTGGTCTCTACAATGGCCAAGGGGATCGGGTTTCACCTGCCTGCACATCTTCAAGCAATTAAGGCAATTAGCTTGAAGCCATTTCACATTCAAGGTCTACTGTGACATTCAAGTCCAGAAGAAGTCTAGGGGAAAAGAAAAAAAGAAGACTGTAGAAGGGCCACTGTGCAGCACACGCACACAAACAACCTGTGAGGGGGTTTTTGGACTTACAGTGACTTCCAAATGCGGTCATGAGGCTTTGCAGCGGGCATGCCAAGTTGCTGCTGCGAAAGGGAAAAGATAAAGAAAAAGCACCTAATGATCCCCTTAACTTATACCCAAGTTTTGCCTGTTTTGCGCCGGGAAGCGAGGGGGAGGAGAGCGAAACAGCAACACGATTTGGAACGGTACTTGTGTGAAATAATATGGTGTCGGTCTTATTTACTGACATTTCTCCTGGCAGGGAGATCCTATTTTTCTTCTCGTTTAGGTGGGGATTTATTTTTGGTGTTTACATTGTAAAACTGCACTCATTCTGGCTAATGTATCTGTTACAATGACATTCAGCGTTGAGTTTGGTGATTCCAGCAGTAAGTCTTGAAAGCTGCTATTTTTTAAAAGGTTGGAGCAGATTAGTGGTGACCTTAAAAGATTAAACTAGTACAGTTTAAAGATAAATAATCAGCCTTTAGCACATTAGATAGCTACATAAGCATGACAGAAGGTGACTTTCTTACAACAGTTTCAGAATCCAGGAGGCATTTTTACATTTCTAACTTGACTAAGGCAGGGAATGTTTTGCAGAAAGCGAGACATAAACTGATTGCACCACTTCAAATTGGTTAATACAGTTTTAAATCCACAGTTTTCCTGTTGATTTTATTATGGAGAAGAGGCTAATTTTAAAAGCTATGCCTGCTGCAAAAGAAGATCTTGCTTTGCTGGCCCGGAGGGTGTTCTTAATCAGAAATAACCACAGGCTAAATTATAATGTGGAATCCTGCTGCCCTTTAACCTAACACTGCTGCTCGTTCAGTGTTTGTTAACAAACAGCTCTAAGTACAAAATTGTTTGAGAATTACTTTTTCATTATATTTGCTGACTTCAATTAGAGTAAGAAGCTTATTTGGGGAAGAAAAATTAAAAATGTATGGGTTTCTAGAGAAAGTTGCAGCAGTTGTTTTCCTGGCAAGTGCCGTCTTTGGTACGTATCTGCGGACTCTGTGGCACACGTAATTCAGTTTAAATACAGTTGTCTTCTGAACCAATGTTTCTGCACCGGTGGGAGAGGCAGAGCTCAAGAGCATCCCAAGACGCGGCCCTTTGAAAGGCGCACGAGCTAAAATGGCGGCAGGGGCCGAGGCCAGCGCCCCTCTCGCCCCTTGCCCGCTTCCTAACGGAAGAGGCGCGGATTCCCCATCCCTGTGGTGCTTTGGAGGGCTGGGCTAGACGCAAGTGGCACGGTGTCCTGTTTTTATTTCACTTTGAATAACATGTAATTGAAACGTACACTCAGCAAACGAATTGGAGAGTTGAAGGTAAGAACTGCTGAGTTAGTAGAAGAAGGCACAAGCCCTCCTCTTTTTTTCCCCTTAAGTTTACATGCTGGAGCGGAAACGCTGTGGCACTCAGAAAGGAGGTGATGCCTCTGTAAAGCAGATCTTTCCAATTTTTTTTTTTTTCCCCTAGCTTAGTCTTCTGTTTCTATGATCTGCCTTTTGAACTGTTTTTGTGGCTGATCAGTTCCACCTAATATGTCTCTTGATTTCTGCTATTGTAATACTCAGACGACATGCTGTTCTCTTCATTTTTATAAGCTTTAGATGCTCCTGCCTGTCATACTCTGGCGGTTTATCTTCAGCGTCTGGATTTGCTTTCAGACTTGCATGTCTATCAAGCTGCTGTTGCTTTGAATGTGAGATCAAAAGAAGATGAATTCCAGTAAAAAATTTCCTTGTATGAAGAAAAGATTGGGGGCCTATGTAAACATCCCACTGACAGCTCCCAATGAGTTATTTTAGCAGAGCATTAGCACCCAGAATGACAGACAGTCCAAGACTACATGCTAAATAACAAATCAGTCCCTTCGGCGGCAGCAGCACGTTGCCACAACAGCAATACATTTTCTAAAGGAATCCTGTTCCTCTTTTTTTTATTGAATATGGCTGTTCGACTGCTCATCTCTTCGCGAGCTGCCTTCGAGTGCCAGCCCCAGTTTACTTTTTCTTGACAATATCTGTGTCATGTCACCGATATGACAGAAGACAGGGCTTTGATAATTGGGTGGGGAGACGGTTAGTTAGTCATCCTGAGTTAAACAGGTAGTTTGTTTTAGGGAGGGGAAGGAGACGACGAAGAAGGGAAGGCATCTGCCTGAATGCTAAACGCGCGCTTGCAGAGGTGCTGGATGCAAGTCCTGCGCCCGAGACAAGTTGCATTTTTTTGGGTGGTTGTTTATATTTCAGTTCACGCAGTTAGAGAAAATAGCTCTGAAGCCCGGCCAGCCTCGCGAGCCCATTTTAAGAGCAAGTTACAGCACTGTAGAGGGTAGGAAAGTCAAGCTTGGCTGAACTTATGTGCAAATACGAATTTGCCTAGATGCAGAAGCGAGGCGTGCTTTTTGCCGCCGTTTGGTCTAGTTGGGGACGTAATTAGTTCTGCATGTTTCTGCTTACAGATGGGGAACTTAATAACGCAGAATCGCTAGACGTTTGCGCCTGGCGTAGCGCTAAGCCCAACTTGGAGATTACCTGCGAGCTCCAGCCGACCTCGCCACTTTGCAAGGGAAGAATTAGGGAAGGAATGCGTTGCGGTTTCTTTGTCATTTAGTAAAAGCAGAGGTTGCTACTGTGGAGGCAGAGCCCCGGTGGCTGCCGGCGAAGGGCAGTGCTCCAGCGCCGTCTCCCTCCAGCCTGCGCTCCGGCTGCACAGCACTTCCTGTTTATTCAAACATCTTTTTACCATTCTTCAGCCCCCGCTTCACAGAAACAGCCAGAAACACATCTCCAGCGCGAAGACGGAAATCTGAAGGCAGACAGTAAGAGCTTACTCTGTTAAACTCTTCATTTTCTCCGCGAGCGCTGGGAGAAAAGGAGCGTGCAGGCAGGGCTGAACTTTTAACTCGCTGCCTTGCGCGGGCAGCTTGGCAGCGCAGGAGCGGGGACTTGCTTAGGTCTAAAGCAAAAGAAGCCGGTTCAGGTTGTTTGCTGCGGTGTTGACAACGAGGGTGGGTTTTTTGGCACGGCTTCGGAGAACCGTCGCGAGGACTACGTCCTCTTTTTGGGGCACCCGTCGCCTTGCAACGTTCCTCTGGAGCGGGAGCAGCCGTGTGTCACCGTCCCCACTGCTTGCCCGGTGCTGCGGCTTCTCCTCGCGCTTGCACAAGTGGCCGGGGAAAAAACCAAAAAACACCCCCCCCCCCCAAAAAAAAAAAACCAAACCCAAAACAAAACCCAACCAACCCATCCCCCAAAAAAGCGAATGTGGCTGCTGCTCTGGGCAGTGAGAGAGAGGGGTGCAAGATCGCAGAGTCGCTTTTTGTTTTCCGCAAATTGTTTGCGCCGTGGCTCTGGCACTGCTGGCGAACCAGCCTCGCTAATATTTGTACCAATTTCATGCTAATAAAAATCAGGCTGCTGAGACAAGCACGGCTATTATCTCATTCATATTACTATTGTTTAGACCTGTGGTACTACAAAAGGAAAGGGAAAGCGTGCTCACGCCGGGTAATGGTTGTTAACTTCTCACGTGAGGGATTTTCTCTGCAGTTTTTCAGTATTAATGGTTGTTGTGTGAATGGTCTTCAGGGGTTGTTGGAAGATAGCGTAGATCCTCTGGGTAATCCGTGTTGCAACATGTATGCTGGATTTTTCCCCTCCCTGTTCAAGTGACTTAAAAAACCTACTTGATCATTCTCGGTTGTTTCTCCCCCCTCAAAAGTCCGCTGAAATAGCAGGCAAGTTCTTTTTGGTAAGCATTCATGGTGCTCATGTAGTGTGAAACATAAGAGAAAATGGAAAATATGCTGCCTGCCCTATGGAGAAAACCCATCCTCCTCGAGGCTTTTCCTGCCTCTCTCAGATCCAAATACATTTTAAAATTTTAAACTGGAAACCCCCATCTTCCTAGAAAAGAGAGCGAGCGAGAGAGAGAAATCAAGCTGTGTGTTCAGCCAAACCGCAAGTACAACAAACATATTTTTAAAATATATTGCTAGTCTGGCTTTTTAATGTTCAGAAGTTGTTCTACTTTGCAGAAAAAAAAAATGGTGTTTGCAACTGCCTTAAGGACAATTTGTTTAACAGTAGGAGTAATTGCATGGGGAAAATGGAAAGAGTGACTGAAGTTATTTACTCAGATGTTAGTGTAGGTGTGGGGCAGAAAACTCACTGTGGGAACAGTGGGCTGCTTTTCTTGGTATCTTAGTCTATTTGATGACCATCAAATTTCCCAGCTCACTGGTTTTGTTTTTTCTGGATGGCATGTTTGATTATTTATCAGAAGGGAAAGGGAGTAGCTGAAGCAAATAAACATGTGACCGAGCTGTGTTTTGTTTTCCACTCAGAAGGCCGTGCCCTTTAACAGATACACAGAAAATAAGAAACTTATTGTTTTATGATAAAAGGAAATTATGTATATCATTTTCTTTAGCAAGGCATTAACCCCTTGTGTTTGGTGGTCTCCGCCTTCTGGCAGCTTATTGGGTTTGCAGCTGGGAATTAAAGGCACTTAAAACCCCCTCTTGTGTGGAACGTTTCCATGGATTATGGCCTCACCCCTTTGGATTTGCTGGATCCATTACGTAGTCATTTCTGCCTCGGCACATCCCCAGTCCTGCTTGTGGTATGACTGACTAAATGAGAGGCGCTTTGAATTTGTAGAAGGGTGCTGACTTCTGAAGAAAACCTTGGAGAGTGTTGCTGGGATCGATACGGGTGTCTGTGCAGCACGAGGGGTTGCAGCTGTATTTGGTCCGTTACAGACAGTGTCAATTTATGTGATTCTTTTTTAAATGCCAGGTGTCTAGCATGTAGCTGGTAGTACTTCCTTCGTAATACCAGCTTAGGACAATGCTCATTATCTTCCCTGAAAAAAAACACAACCCTATAAACTAAATCACTGTCAGGAAGTAAAATACAGGTTTGCCTCATCTCTGGGAAGCATGTTGCATGCTTTAGCTGCTTTTATGGGATTAAAAGAAACAAGTTAAGACTGTCATGCACATGAAAGGAAACCGAGATGTGGTTTGTTTCACATTGTGCAGGTAGGTATAAATTTAATAGACTGACTTGCTTTCAAAATCTCTCTTTGTCTCCCCGAATCGCATGTCAGTTCCAGCGCGTTGATGAGCTCCGCGGTCCGTAATAACGCCTGACTGCCGCTGCCCCGCAGGTGCCGTATCGGCAGGAGGGTCATCCTCCTCCTCGGGGACGGAGGTTCCCTCTATGGAACGGCTTCAGATCAAAAAAAAAGAAAATTTGCCTGACATCTTGAAGTTGCATTCAAGTATGTGCATCGCTGGTGGATCTGGGGAGGAGGAGGTGGATGCTTCGCCCGCCGGCTCCGGGGGCTCAGCGCTCTCAGTGGGCAGCCCAAATGGGTGGCAGGGACCGAAGCTGTGGGTTTCGTGTTGAGGGAGGAAAAAATGACAGTCAAAATACCAGGGAGAGGACAGGCTGGTGAAATAGGACCCGAAACTTAAATGTGATGCGAAGAAGAAAGAGGAAATGAGCGGCTTGGGGCCAGGTGACGTTGGCAGGGGCTGGGCTGGGGGACCGGGCCAGCCACCCCGTGCCCGGCGGCTTCCCAAGGGCTGAGGGGACTCGGGCTGGGCTGGGGAATGGGGTTTGGGGTCCGCGGTGCGGGATGGAGATACTCGAGAAGACGGAGGGGCAGGAGCGGTCGCATCCTGTCGGACGCGGGGTCTCTGCAGCCCTGGCTGTAGTCCTTGGGCAGAAGCCCGTGAAGGACAGGTAGAGGACCTGTCCAGGGAGGAGAGTTTCCTCCTAGCCTCCAGCGATTACAGGTTGGCTCGTGCCCTGAAGCATAAACATTTGTACCCTGATTTGTATTTTTATCTTTCCGAAGGTAGCTGTAAACGCTCTCATTACTATCTCTGCAAATGTCTAATCCTTTCTTTGCATCCTCCCCATGCTCTTGGCACTGGTGATATCTTATGACAGTAAGTTCCAGAGAGTAATTATCAGTTGTGTATTAAGAAAGGAAAAAAAAAAAAAAAATCCCTTTATCTGCTCTAATTTTTTTTGGTTGTTGTTGCTTCCTGACTTCATTCATGTCCCCTTTCTCTTGCGTTATGAGAAATGGCAAATAGCACCAGATGTACCTTCTCAGGCCGAGTCACAATTTGTGTACTTTTATCATCTCCCCTCTTACTCATCTCTTGCTAAGCTAAACACTCCCACCCTTATCAATCTTTCCTCGTAACTGCCGAGGCCTCTAATCATTTTTGTCGCCTCCATCTGAACCTCGCCTATTTTTGCTTTACCAGAATCTTTTAAAATTAAGGTTTTTAGAAGCTATTCTAAATGAGGTCGTGCCATAGGCTTGAAGTGCAGAGATGTGAATCGTAGCATTAGTTTTGCATGTTTTGGGCTGTCCCAGTTTCGTTTCGTCCATTCACCCAACAGCAACAAGCGTCCGATGGTGCATGGTGAGATGTCCACAGTCAGGGGCTTTATTTCATGGGCCTCCAAGTGCAAAGTTTGTCATACAGTGTTTTGGAAAACAAGCTTAAAATATGTTCCCTGTTTTGTTGACCACACAGGGAAGCGTGCAAGCAGCTGTATGCAGTATACTATTTATGTTGTAGCAACAAAAAGGCACTCTTCCCTCTCCCCCCCCCCACCTTATCCCTCTTCTCTATTAAAAAATATGAGAACTTCCCGTGCTTTTGACATCCAAGAAAAACGCGGCTCAGCAGTGAATAGTCCTCCAAATATTCAAAGGTCTGGTTCACTTTTGGATAAACACAGTAGTTCAGAATCTGATCTTGAGCCTACAGAAACGAGCTGGAAATCCCATAAGATTTTTTTCATCACTCAGACATAGTTCAGCTCTGGTTCAGTTTGCATGGGGAGCCAAGATTTGTATCCTTTCTCGTTTTACCGGGATGTGTTGGCCCATCCCTCCTTTCTTGCTGGTACAGACCGCTACATGCTGTGAATCTTCGACATGCCAAAATAAAGAGAGCCATCTTTAATGTTTGGGAACTTTTTGCCAGATCCTTTTTAAATGTCTTTGATGAGTCTTGACTGTGACTCTTTAAAAGAGGAGACAGAAGGTGCTTTTACAGTGTAGCCACCTGAGGCTTTTGTTTGTGCCTCAAGAACGGGATTTTTGTAGCCGTTGTCACTGTTGTGGCTGGTTCGGGGCTCACAGATTTCTGGGGTTCGCAGAGTTTGACCTCTTAACCCCGCGGCCTCTTGCCCCCTGCCCCCTTCCATCCCGCTTGCGTTTCTGGGTATTTGAAGAAAATACCTCGACCACCTTTCCCCCCCCCAAGCTGATGGAATTCATGAATAAATGACAAATCTAAAATCCAGTGGTTTGCAGGCAAATCCCTTTTGTCCCCCTGTGTGGGGCTGGGTCCTCGCTGCTGCAGGGCTGGGGTAGCGGGCAGGGAGCTCGCTAGCCATGGGACGGGCTGGCGGGGTGGCTGGGCAGGAGCATCGAGTCCGCCCGTCCTCCTGCCAGCAGAAGCAACCTCAGCACCCACGAGGATGAAGTGTAGCAGCGCTGGGGCACAGGCAGCTCCACCCCGTGGGTCTGGAAGAAAGGGTTCCTGGTTTTAGTGCCTTTTTCTGGAGGGGGTCTCCTCAACTGATAGCCAGAATCTATTCTAGAGGAAAGAAACTTCCAGCTTAGTTTTTTGCTGGAAGAAAATGTTATTTTGCTGGAAGAAAAATAAAGACTCATCTTCTTCCCTTATTACTGAACTATTCTAGGAGATGCTTCAGCGTGAGGCATATTGCCAGCTCCCTTGCTCCAAGCCTGCCCCCGTCGCATCAGGGACAGGATGTGAGCTGGGGTTCGTACATGTGGACCTCCAGGTCCCTTCTCTTTTTTCAGCACGGGAATCACCCACTAGTCACTTGGCTAGATCAGTCTGCTGCATCTAAGCAGAGCGTTCAGGGCCAGCTGATCATTTTATTCGAGTAAAGGATTGTTGTGGAAGCTCTCCTCTTTGACGAGCTGGCCGGTAGCCCCTTGGATGGAGCCAGCCTTGCAGAGGAGCTGCAGCTGAGCGAGGCGCTGGGGACAGGCAGCCGGCGGCATCTCCCCTGGCTCGCAGCATCCTTCTGCTGTGCCTGTGGAGTGGAGTTGGGGGACAGGGTAGATGGAGGAGGATTACTTAATGAAACAAGGAACTAGAGGATGAGATGGGGATGGGGGTGATTTGAATCCAGGGCTGGTGAGGAAGATAGACAGCAGGCTTGCTTCACCAGGTTACATTGGATCCTAGCTGTGTCCCATAGCAGAGCCCCGTGTCCTGCCTGTAATTATCCCCAGGCTTCCCCGCTGCGGTGCCGGGAACAGCGTTGGGGCTCTTGGCCTTGGCTCATTTTGATGTGTGGCGCAGAAGGTCAGGATGGTGGGAACAGGGAGGGAGCACGTAGCAGCTCGTTTCTCAGTTCTGGAGGAAGATGAAAGAGCTGGGTACGAATGTCAGAGGGAATAAGTGCTGCAAGAACATCTGCTTCTCTTTTTTGCATCTTCTACATTTTATTCCTCCTCTTCATTTTGGTTCCTTTCCTATTCTCTCTAGTTGGTTCTTCTCACCTCCCCCTGTTCTGTTCCTCCCAGAGGAACAGCACTACCCACTGCTGTCGCTTTGCACTATTTTTTATTTTTTTTCCTTTTTGCATACTGCTCCGCTCCTCGCCGGTTTCCACACATTGTGCGGCTCCTCAGCCTGTCGGAGGAGAGCTGCAGCAGGGCTCCCCTCCAATGTGTCTGCCTCCTACCACCGCTCCTCTACATCTGCTGCTCCAGGAGAAGAGGGTGTCGCAGGAGAGAAGATAGAGGAGGCAGGAGTGGGAGAGACATGAAGCAGCTCTGAAGCTCGGGTGCATCCGGGCTTCCGAGCTTGTGAGCTGCATCTTGCCGCTCTGCTGGGAGCAGCTGTGGAGTGGAGCGGGGTGTGAGGACAGATGGGAGCTGAGAAAGAAGAGAGATTGCTGGCTGAGTCTAAATCCCCTCTCGTCCCACCCGGGAGAAACAAAGGTACTTGCCTTGCGAGACTAAATGGAAGCAAGAAACCCTTCTGAGAGGTGGGCCGTGCCTCCCCTGGGAGAGGCCCCTTTAGCTGCCGACCGGGCGGTCCCTCAGTGCCCAAAGCCTTTGCGAAACCCGGGGAGAAATAGATGGTGGGAGAACTGCATGCCTGATGCTGCAAAGCCATGCTTCGCCTAAAAACACGGTGGGGAAAGCTGAGCAGCAGTCTTAGCTGTGTAAGGATGCAGCTCTCTGTTGTTGCTCGGAGGTCAACGCAGAAGGTCTCACTTCTGGAGTCTGGGACTGGGGTAGCATTATGTTTTCTCCAAGGGTAGATTTTGCCCTTAAAATATCTTCTGTCTCATCTCTCTCTGCTTGTTGTGTTGTGTTTTGCTTTTTAATGACCATAACTGAAATAATGGACAGATGATGATGTTGGCTGGCAAGTAACTTTCCAGATTTACTGCTTGGACACTTCACATGGCTGTGGGACCATCTCTGATTTCTGGGAACACTTCCTTTCTCCTTTCTCAAGTTGCTTTCCTGATGGGCAGCTTTGTCCACCTGGAAAGGCCCAAAATCCTTAGGAATCTGTAAAAACACATGGGATTTTGTTTTGTGCCTTCTTACAACTTCTGTGTGCATGCTTCTTCATTTCGGAGGCAGCTGAGTGCTGCACAACTGCTCTGGGAATTGGCAGTCGGACAGGACGCCGGTTTCTTTTGCATCCTCATGTCTGTTGCTCGTCTTCCCACCCTCCGATGTACATACCTTTCCATACGTCCTGCAGTTCCCCGGATCAGTCTTCCCATGCCCGATAAACCTCAGGTGCGGAGACAAGCTTCTCCTGGCATTAGAGTCAGGCCCATTATAGCTGTAGGTCTTCATATTTCATTAATAGCTGATTGATATTAATATCAGTTGGAGCAGATGGGAAGGGAGGAGCTTGAGCTCTTTTTCTTCAACAGAAATAGGCTGATGGAAAAACAGTTGGAGAGTCGCTGCCTTGTCGTATTGGCCGCAGCGGTGGAACAAGTTAGCAAGAGGCTCCATAGGACTGGATCCTGTTACTGTTTTCCTTGTGTACTAACACTGTAAGCAAGTATATGGCATTCAAGCAGCATTTCTATTTTTAAAGTTCTACCCTCTTTTTCCAGTGTATTTCCCTTCCCCAGCCCCCTTCCCAAATAGGGAGTTTCTAGCCACATGAAGTCAGAGGCAGGGCTATGTTTTTACTCTTCAAGCAGAACTTGCCCGAAGAGGATGGTGAAACCGAAAGATTGAGCTGCTTGCGTGAAAATGTCGAATTACAACAGTGACTCGGGTGATAACAGTGCCGGATGTTCTGGGCAAACAACAGCTGGGCAAACAAGTCATGTTCTGTCTATCTTGCAATAAAATTGTCTTGGTCATCGCAAATGAGTACTTTTTTTTTTTTTTTTTCTCCTCCCCAGTGCTTAACTAGCTGGGAAACATGAAATGGTTGCCACTTCCTAAGCACAGGGAGAGGGATTTTCAGTGGGACTTCCCACTTACTCTGTGGCATCTTTGAATGAAACAGTCTTGATTCATCTCACAGTGAATGTGCTGTTAAAATTTTTCCTGGGTTAGGTGTCAGCCAATGTTGGCTCCCAAATATCATTTTAAGTTTGTGCAATGTCTCTAAAGAACAGCGTTTCAGTTGCCTTTTTTACCAGCCTCTGTTTTACGCCAGAAAATCTCCTTATCTCTGGGTGATTTCCTAATGGATAAGAAAATAGCTCAGGAGTTCATTTACTGTGTCTTGCATTTAGGCATAGCACTGAGCAGAATCAAGATGACTCGGTTGGTAGTGAGCCTTATACTGATGTCATCCTTTCAAATCCCTGTTGACAGTGACCAAAAACCGTGGCGTTCAGAAGATGCGCTTGCTCGGGGATGCTTGTCTTTCTCTTCCTTCAGTAAGTGGGAAGATTTCCTATTTGTATTTTGGTGCAGAGAGGAGGATGATTGTCGACACTATGCGATTAGCTGCTGGAGGCCAGGATTGGCGTCTGGGTCTGCTTGTCCCAAGCAGCCACGTCCAGGCTTGCAGGGTCTTCGAGCGGCACAGATAGGTGGCACATAACGTGGCCTACCTGGTAATCACGGGCCCAGTATCTGAAGCACCTCCGTGGTTTCGGGAGCTCTTGGCGTCTCTACCTGCCGGTCCCATGAAGGAGCACGCAGTCGTCCGGATGCACAAACACGAGCTGATCTGCCGCGGCCCCCGGCAATTGTTCACTTGCAGAAGTGCAAGCACGTGGTGGAGATTTAGGATGTAACTATGGCAGTGGGGAGGAATGTGTGAAAAGAGCTTGGAGATGTCAGAGCACCCGCTCGTGAGGAGAGGGCCGTGTTAGCAGAGCTGTTGGCTAGCAGTAAACAGTCCTGGCACCCTTGTTTCAGGACTTGGCAGCCGCAGGAGTTGAACCGAGTCCAGCTTTACTCTCTACTGCCTGTTCAGTAAGTTGAGGACAAGGCAGATGATTAAGGAAATGTGGGGAAACTGCTACAGAAGCTTTTGGAAAGATAAGAGACTTTGGTCTCCATGTCTGACAGTCTGGCACTTCTCACTAGCATTGAATTCACATGCAAATCAAAGGCAACATCTACTCCCACAGGAAGCTTTATTAATGTACAGGCCTGCTTGCGAATATCCGTGCTGATGAAGGTTGTGGGACTGACTTCACTCTCAGATTAATTTCCCTGTCTATCCTCGCTCGAGCGCTGCGCAGCATCGGCCGCCTCAGCAGGGCTCCCACGCCGGCATCCAGTGATGGGCTCCACGCGGGAGCGGTTGCTGCATGGAACCAGAGAAAGGGGGTAGAGGTACGGCGCTTGTCGGCTTGGATTAAATGGGATGTGCCGGCGTAATGAGGGCAGGTGTCCACCGGGCTTCAACTGACATCAGCAAATTAATTCCATGAAGGCGCTCCAAACGGGCCTGAAATACTTTGCATGTAAGAGGAAAGAGGGCTGGTGCTTCCCGGACCGAGCTAGCCGTCTTTCTTCTACACATCCTGTCGTGTGTTAGAAATGTGGATGAGACTTTGACATGGTAGGGGTAGTGCTTGGTCCAGGGTGAGAGGGAGGAAAGGCTGAGCAGGGAAATGTGGAAGGGCAAAGGGACTTGGGATCCCTGGGTTCACCACCAAGGATGCGGTAGCTACTTGATGCAGATGTTCAGTAAGAACCAGATCTGAGCTATAAACAACCTTCCACATCTTAAACCCAAGCTCTTCTGATGCTTAGGTTTTATTGCTGTCAGTTATTGATAAGCGGAAGAGTGAAATCTTGAGAGAAGAGAGATGGGAAATGCCATTTCAAGCTGCAATCCCCTGAGCTGTCAGCTTGCCGCCATCTCACCCGCCCCTGCCCCTCCGTGTTTCTCCCTTCGCTGTTCCTGTCCATCCTGGCTCCTTGTATCCGTGATGCTCCCTCCAGCCAAATCATTTGTTACTCTCCTTCTTTTTAATCCTTTCCTTCCCTCCCCGCTCCACCCTCCATGCTGGTCCCTCCCTCTCACCGTCGCTGGTCCCACCAGGTCTCAGCACCAGGACAAGTGCCAGGCCAGACATGGACCAGGGTGGTGTAGATGTCACCTCGAGCGTAAAGCCTGCAGAAGGGTGGGTGTGCAGGGATATGGGTGCTGTGCAGGTGGGACTGGAGAAGGGACAGAGCTCTGGCTTTGCTCCATTTGCTCCAAGGCTTTGCCTTGCCGTTGCGAGCCTGCCCCCGAGGGCAGAGATCTTCATCGGCGTGGGGTCAACCATGGTGAGGGCTCGTGCTGGCAGCGGCCACTCCGCCGAGCTGCACAGAGCTTCATGGCCAGCTCGAGTAGAAAGCAGGCATTTCTTGCACGGCTACTTGTTCTGGGAATCTTCAAAAATTTCTGGCAGCCAATTTTAGTTGTGCAACCTCTCAGCTGCCAGAACGGATAGAATATGATCATATCACATGAAATGCATGCAGGGTCTGCTATAGCAACTGTATTTCAAAGAGACAACACATATGGTGACTGGTTCTTTTTGGAATAATATCTATAAGTTGATGATGTTTTATTCAAAAAGGCTGTAGCTTGAAAGGTTAGGGATGTTCTGATTGTTTAGTGTATGATTAAAGAAAGGCTTCTGTGGTTTTTTTGGCCTATTGAGTCTAATTACTGGGAACTAAAATGATCATTTGATTGCACATTTACCTGGAATTATTCTTCTGCAGAGCCAGTCTTAATAATATATAATAATATGTTGCGCTTGTACTGTATAGCGCTTCTTGTCTGAGCAACTCGGAGTGCTTTACAAGTATTCATTAATTAAATAAGCCATACAACACCCCTGTTAAGTAGGTGAGTATTTGTTGCCCATCCCCTTAAGTCTTGTAGGTTTTATTTCTGCTGCCTCTGCCCACCCTTGAAGATGCTTTAACAGCTAAATAAGCTAATTCAGTAAGAATAACATTTTTTTTAACCATACTTGGCACTTTCTGCGTATAGGTTTCCTTTGTTGCATTGTATTAATTGGTAGGCTGTAGGAACTTCTGGTTGTTGACGCCGAACCGGCGGCGGGGGTGGCTGTGTGTGTGGGAGCACAGATGCATGCCCGCGCCGGGCAGCTCCTCGCACCCCTCGCTGGGTCATGGAGCATTTTAGAGATGCTGCGGGTGCGCTGGGCTCCGGCCAGCTGGAGAGGCAAAATCTGATTTTACCTCCATCGCACCAAGCTCTGTTGGAAATCGCGTCCACCCTTAAAGAGTTTTTCTGATCCAGTGGAGACTTGTTATTAAATTTGAAAGGAGAGCTCGTTGCCAGAGTGCAGTAAGGTCTCTCCTCCCCGCTTGCCCTGGCGTGCCGGCTGGCAGCGGTGGCTCTTCGGCCCCCTGGGCAGCTGAATGTCCCTTCAAAAGTAAAAAGATGGGTCTAGGCCATAAAATAACAAGGTTTTTCTGGGGGGTGGCGGATCCGAGTTTGCAGTCCTTGGTGTCAAACCTTTCCCGGCAGTTCTGTGCTGAGATGAAACATTTTGCAACTTGGAGAAGCAAGTGAAACCCGAAGCGTATCTGACTCCTTAATTAAATAGGTATTAATTAAATCACTCAGAGAGCACACACAGTAGGAGTGGGGAAGGCTTCTTCCCTCCTTCCGTGTAGGCATCTTGCAAAGGGACTATTTTTCTTGTTTTACATTAATGAAGTCTTCAGCCTTCCTACTTTTCCACCTACACATGTACTGAACGTCTCCAAGGAGACCAAGAAAGCCTGAGTCCGGCGCTGGTGAATCCTCCGGGAGCAGCGGGCTCGGGTCTCGCCAGCGGAGCCTCCGCTGTGCCACAGCCCGCCTTGCAGGGATTGTCCTTGCGGTCCCCTGGCTGGGGGCCCGGGAGGGACCCGGGGCAGGGACCTGCTCCTTGTCCTGCTTTCCCCTGTGTTTTGTCTTCTCTTGCTTTCTTTTCTCCACCTGATGGAGAAATCGGGCCTCGCAGAGAGGCTGGCTCCAGTGTCCAGGGACGCTTTTCCCTTACTTTCTGTGAAATTTTGCAGTAATCCCCCACCATGTGATGCTCTGCTGATGCTTTCGGGGTCATGTCCCTTGCCCTTCCATCCCGTGAAGCCACACTCTTCCCTTTGCTGCTCTGCCCTCTCCCGTCCGAGTCCCCACTGCTGGTCCATCACGAGCTTTTAGCGATTTTGGGGGGTGCATGATGCTGTCCCTGCTTTTCAGTGCATTCGCTCCACCCCCTCGCAGCTTCCTTGGCCTTGGGCACGGTACCTCGAGGGACTCGGCATGGCTCTGCCTGCTGCTGGCACTCCTCTTTCTCCCACTGTAGCCTTCCAGAAACTTCCCTGATTTTCTCTGGTGGTCAGCTGAGCAGACGGTGATATACGACTGCCCTCTTCCGTAAACCAGACCCGACCCACTGGAGAAGAGGGAGCATGAAAGCCATTAGCACATGAGCCTGTCCGGTAGCAAAGAAGGGTGTGAGCTGCTCCAGGCAGGGGATAAAAACAACCATATGGTGCTCACCACCGGGATTCCTGCAGTTACTCACGGTTCCCCACGGGAGCTGAGCATCAGCTGCTGCTGTTGTTCTCCATAGTCAAAATGGGAAATCCAGCAGTGGGATATTGACCCATTGCATGCAAGTGCTAAGTTTACTTTTTTGTGGAAGCCGCTGCTTGCTTTGGTGGAGGTGCTTCGGGAGTGGAGCGGTACCCCATGACCAAGGGGCACCTTGACCCCATGCTATGCGTGTAGCTCCCCACGCTGTCTGCTGTAAACTCAGTTTTCAAACCTCTTTCCTCGCAGGCTCTCCAGGTGGCACGGCAGCTTCTACTGCAACAGCAGCAGCAGCAGCAGCAACAGCAGCAGCAGCAACAAGTTAGTGGATTAAAGTCTCCGAAGAGGAATGACAAACAGCCAGCCCTTCAGGTAAGGGGAGCCTGTGCGCATCTGTGAGGGGCTGGGGCTTGTAAAAGCTGAATAAATGGATTTTACTTGTGAATGTTGGGATGGGACCTTCAGGAGCTTCCTCCCGGTGAAGTCCACAGAGCGGCTGCGGCGTGAGGACCGGTGCTAGGTGCTCTTGAAAATCCCACCCACGGTGTATTTACAAATCATGAGCCTGTACTTTTATTAGCATCTGGTAGGGTTGGATCATGACAAAATGGAATAGCTTTTGTTACCATGTCAGTGTGCATAGGAGATTTGCATTAACATTTCTGTTTGATTGCTGTTCCATTTGTAGTCTGTGTTCACTCAAACCGTTGATTTGCTGTGTCAAGGATATTGGGAAATACTAGGATATCATATAATCGGTGTGTTTTTTCCCCTTTTATTTTCTGCTGATTTATGGACATCTTCAGAAATAAAATCTAAATATTATCGGGCTTTGTGCTGTTACGAATTCAGAAAGCTAAAACCAATACAGCATTCCCAAACAGAAGATGTATGCACACATATGTGGCTTTGGAGTATGTTCTGGTAGTCTTGTGGGATAAATCACAGGAGTTAAAGACAAGAAAGACCTCTTGGGTCATGTATCACATTTTCCTTTTTTTTTTTTCTTTTTTCTAGTCTAGTGTTAGAAAATCCAAGTGGTGGTGGGACTACTATTATTTTCCTTCAGACGGTTTTCCATAACAAAGCACACACTCAGGAACTTTCCACTTTAATTCCATCCTCTTGCTCCAAGTAATATTGCTTGTATAAATACTGACTCAGTCCCTTGCCTTGCCTCGTGTTCACACTCCTCAAACATCTGAGATACTAACACATACTTGCCAGTTTTGGCAAATTATATGTATCTAGTTCTTTATGTATTTTGTAAACTGGCACTTCTAGACCCTTGACCACTTTGCTGGTTTGCAGCTGGTTATTGCTTTTATTATTGCTCTCTTTGCAACTGCAGCGTGTCACTATATTTTTGATAATAAGTTCCTGAATACAGCAGTTCAGCTGCAGTCACACAAAGCCCTGTAGCTGGGACATTTATCTTATCTTGCTCTTCTATATCTGATGCTTCAGCCTCTGTAGCCCCAAATTCTTTCCGTTTTTTTTTTTTTTTTTTTTCCCCGCTTGTTGTCATAGCACGTTGTCAAACTCATGTCTGTTTTGCTCTTTCTAATTTTTTTTTTTTAGTTTGATATACTATCACCGTGAGTTCCCTGACAGCATTGCTGCTTCTCTTGCCTTTTATATGTGCTTCAGATTATTTGCCTCCAAAAATACGGATCCTAAACTCTTTAAATATGTAGTAGAATATGGAAGGTAAAGCCAACATCACTAAAGGCCTTGACAGTAAAGAGAGAGGACCTGATCCTGCAGTTCTTACCCAAATAAAGCTGACGGGGACTTCAAGGGGAGTTTTGCCTGAGCGAGGAATAGCTATTAACTGCAGCCCTTGGCCCAGCGTGGACAACTTCTAGCTTTCGTGTAGTGATTTCATCTTCAAAGCATTTTGCAAACACTGATCTCCAAAACATCCCCAGAAGGAAAGTCTGATAAGTAAGTAGCATTATCCCAGTTCTGGACTGGGAAACCGAGGGAAGCAGGTTAAGTGACTTGCTTAGGATCACAGAGGGAAGTGGGTTTAGAGGTAGGATTAAGATTCACGCGTTCCTGGCTCCCACCCCCATGCTCAGGCTGCTGGACAACACCTTGCACTTTATAGCCGAGCTTTTATTCTTTTGGAAAGTATGAAGCATTTTGTCATTGGGCAAATATACGTTTTATTGGCAACGTTAGAGCGCCATAATCCAAAGCGTTACATTAATGCTTTCAAAAATATTTTATTTGGTAAATCTATAGCTGATCCATATGCCTTTTAATAGACTCTTCCACTGGGGACATTTTTAATGAGAGATTGTGCTGGCTAGGTCCGGTGTCAGGTACTAAAAGAAGTGCTTTGTTGTGCAGATGTCTTAAGAATAGCTCCAGAGGATGAAATATGACTGTGTTGACCTTTCAGCTGTGAGCTTATTTGTCAGGATTCAAATAAGTTGAAAGGATCAAACCAAACAGTTTCCGTAGTCAGACTGGGAATTGTGTTGCAGAGGTCAACAGTGAAGGCCACATCGCAGATTCCATAACATAGCCAATTGTTGGTATGTATTAAAGTACTGGAGCAGCTCCTGCAGGCAGAGACGCAATTAAAATTCTAATTTATTAATGTATACAGAGTGCTGGCCCAGCCTGTCACTCACTGATTCAAATGACTGCCCAGTCTTCCCCCCCGTCCCCCCCTCCCCGCCGATGCTTTTGCGGTCTGAGACGTACTGGAAGTCCTCTTGAATGTAACAGACCCCGAGCGCATCCCTGCACTCTGGCAGAAAGGAAATGGTGGCGCTGGGGGCAGAATTTTTTGAGTAAAACTGCACCCACGCAGGCACCCACGCCCCCTGAAGTCGGATGGCGCTGCACTGACGAGGCAACACCCGTTGCTGATAGTACATAGAATAAATGTCAAGGGTGGTGGAGATGTGCCTGGTTTTGAAAA
>VZTL01084279.1:0-16902 GCA_013400535.1 Scopus umbretta
GCACGGCACGGCACGGCACGACACGGTACCGCCTGGCCGGGAGCAGGGCAGGTCGGACAAAATGCAGTATTTTAGAAATCTCAAACATTTGCTGCTGCAGCGGCTGTGAGAAGCACCGCTATTAAACTGCTTACAGGAGCCTCGCTTTTTCCTGCCTGGTTTTAAAAGCGTACTTCAATGGTATTCACAGGAGGGGAGAAGATGAGTAAGGTCATTTCACAGGGCACATGTTTAAAGATTTTCCAAGAAGAGCAGAGCAAGGTTTTTCTTCTGGGGAAGGAGGGGCTGGGTTTTTTTTAGCCATAGCTTTTATTGTCAATATGTGTTTTTAATAAAAGGGAAACGATAGAAGCGGTAGCAGGTGACGGAGCCCGCTGCTGTTCAGCTGCTGACATTTATAAAACAATGCCAACGTCTCTTCAAAACAGACACTTGCTTGCCACTACTGTATCGATGTACACATTTATTTTATAACCGACAGCAGCAAGATGAAAATGATAATGCATGAAGAAATCCCAGAGGCACAGCCCGGCGGTTTTGCAATGCAGCCTCTTTGCCTTTGGCATCATCTGGAGGCTAACGGTCCTGGATGAGTCAGTATGAAACAGCACGGGCTGCTCTCTCATATGTACTCAGTGCTCGCTCCTTTTTCCCTGTTTCTGGTGACACCAGCTGTGTATATCTTAATCATCTCAGCGCATTTACATTTCTTTCTCAATTATCTACAAACAAACCTGGGCAGCTACATGACAGGTGATGGCTGGAGAGCACTGGTCAACTGTGAGCTTGTGTAACATGGTGGGCACCAGAGAAGTGAAAAATAAGTATACAACAGGCTATAAAAAAGGAGAGGTAGCCTTCCGAATAGCATATTGGAGCAGAATAAATTTAGTGCACAGGATCAATATAGGCTGGGGGGCAAATGAATGGCAGGTGCCAATCTGCAGGTTTCAGCCCCCATGTCACCAGTTCAGACCCCAGGTCTTTGCTGGGGGAGCACTTAGGTGAGATGGGACTCGCACTGAAAACACCGTGCGTAAGGGCTTCCCTTAGCTGGTACTTAGGTGCCCCGTGGGTTGAAGAGGAGGAAGACCGGTCATGCTAGATTAGAGCCCAGCCCTGCAAATCGGCTCTCCGTCAAGCATTTTTGGTCATGTAAGAATAGTCCCCATGGCAGCAGGCTGACCTTCACTCTGGGAGGAAAGCTTATTCCTGGGGCACATCTCGTGCGATGCTCCTTACTGCAAGGAAATCAATACGGCAATATTATGATAACGTTACGCACGAGCTTTTATTTCCAGATGAAAAACAAAAATAAAGAATACGCCGTATCTATTGATTCTTTGAATTTTCGTATTTGTATATATATGTTTGAAGCCTGCCTTCTGTGTGCAGCTGTTTGCCAAACGTGACAGGATTTTTTTTTTAAACCTGGGGGCGCGTTCTGCCCTGTGCATTTAAAATAAGATTTCTCTGAATTATTGAATATGTCAATAAATAAAGCAGAGGAAGCAGGCAGGGAGAAACCCAGAGGTCCTTGGTGAAAGGAAGTTGTAGACACTGGTAATAGGCTGTTACAGCAGTAATAAGAAAAAAAAAAAGGGGCAACAAAAAAATGGAAGGGACAAAGAGTTGAATTGAGTATCTCTGCTTTGCTTTTCTCTGGGTTTGATGGTAATTACTAGCTTGGCCCTGGACTGCATTTGTTCTTTTTCTGTAAATTGAATTCCACCTCGTGGTGGAGGGTGAAGGATAAGAGAAACATTTAAACAAACGCCGCAGCGAAGGGAGGAGAGACAGCTGAGAGGTGTGGGTGTTGCAGATGTCCACGGGATGGGGGAGAGGGGCCCTGGGCTGGAGGAGTCCCAGAGGAGCTGCCAGCGCCTGGGCATGAGGAACGAGGGTGCTGGGGAAACCCAAGGGATCGGCGAGGAGGAGGAGGCACACGCATGGCCAGTGGCAGGGCTGGGGGCTGCCCGCGAGCACCTTGGCCCCGGCCACGCCGGCTCCACTGCCCCGCCAGCTCCTGGTGGAGCTGATGAATAAAACATCACGTTTTGCAGAACATGTGTCATCCCAGCCCCAAAATTATAAAGTCCCTTACTCTCCTCTCAAGAGATCTTGCATGAGCAACCATTTAAATGAGTGTTACATTATTTACAAGTTTCGCTATTATTAAATTAATGTTACATTCATTGGGGCTTTTGTTTTGTTTTGTTTTCAAGGCAGAGCTGTAATTTGAGCAACATATTCATCAAGTCTGAAATGGTGGCTCCAATTATTTTAACATTCATTTGCCTATTCAGCTTCCTCTGCATCTGCTGGTTTCCTCCTCGCGACAGCGTGTCGAAGCTGGGGACGCATTTGTGCTGCTCGACAGCAAAACCACCATGAGGGAGGCAATGGGACACGTTCGATCCTGATGCGGCTGAGGCCAGCAGGGCTTTTCTGCGGGGGCGATCGGATGCCGGTCGCAAAGGCAGCACGTCCCCGCGTGCGGATTTCCTTTCTCCCCTGGCAAACCCCTCCCGGCGTCAGACCGCATGAAGATGGGGCTAGCAACTTCTTAAATTCAGGCAGGGTAATGAAAAAAGGCTCCATTGATTTGCTGGCACGGGAGCTTCAGTACGGCAGTCGTGTGTGTGTGTTGTAGCAGCGCTCGTCAAGGTGAGCGTGGGCTAATTGGTTCAAATCTGAAAGGATGCTCTTGAGTGCTGGGTAAGCAACCATAACAAAGCATCAGCCATTCAGCAAGTGCTGAAAATAAGCCAGAATAGCTAAAAAAGAAAATGTTTCATTATTTATTTTAATGCTGGAAGTGTAAGCTTTTCTGACATGATCGTAAAATCTTATAATTTATTAATGCTCCTTGCTTTGAGGCTGCATCCTGTACCATCCCCAGCCTTCTGCCATTCCTGCCGTCTTGAGCCCGGTCCTGCAGCTCTGCCCCGCGAGGTGGCTGCCTGTGCCGCTGCCCATCCCACGGCAGGTGCCAGGACTCCCTTCTGCCCAGCCATGGCCTCTCATAAGGCGGTGGTGGGGAAGGAGTAGGCTTTTAAAAAAATAAAATCAGTAACTGTGGTCTCTTTTTCCTTTGTCTGCTTTCTCAGCCTGTGAGATTCACTTGAGCTTTTCCCTGAGACCACAAGAGCTAATGACATGCTTTAGTTTTTTTATTTTAGTTTTTTTTTCTTTCCTGGATGAGACAGGAGGATCTCATCTGATTATTTACCCACAAGAGCTGGGGCCTCTGGCGTAGGCACAACCCAAACATCACAGGGCTTCCCATGACACCGAGCGAGGAGATGGCCCTGATATGTGAGCATCCTTGTAGGTCCATGCTGATGTCTGTGGGATGAGCTCTGGAAGCTGTCGGGGACCCTGATTTTGTGCCTTGCCTGGCACATCCCCCAGGGTTTCTCCACCACTGCAGGAGCATGGGAACCATGGGTACATATTTCTCAGGGACCAGCTGGAGCATCAGTAGGGTGCATGGCTGGGGGGGGGACAGCGGGGGAGGCAGGACGGCAGCGCTCAGAAAGATAATGAAATGTGGCACCCAAAGACCCTCAGCGACGGCTCCTCGGATGTGCCTGCGCTCTGTTCATTAATCTGTGATAATTAGACTTATTTGCAGAGGTTAACAGTGGTGGCACATGGTAATTAACCACTCGTTCCCCGCCGAACGACTCGTAAAGCTTCTCATGTGCCACGGGTCTAGCTGTGGGTGCTTTTGGTGCTGGTGGCTCCTGGTGCCAGGAGGTCAGGGACTCCCTCCCTGGGGGCACATCCCCCAAAACGCCCTGCCTGTCTCTGGCCTGCCATGGGGACAGGCTGCAGGAGGGGGCAGGAGGAAAACAAATTAGTACCCCTCTGCTGTTTGCTTCCCTCCCACCCTGCCTCACTGGCCGACCAGGGTCTGTAATTTCCCCAGGGCAGGGACAATATTGCCCCAGGGCCTGCAGGGCATTGGATATGGCTTTAGAGCACAGAGCACCAGCCCCATGACACCAGCAGAGCCGTGCTCAGCTCAACCAGCCTGGGCTTAGGGAAGATGGAGCAGAAGGGTGGATTTTGGACAAGAACCTCCCCCCTCCTTTCTTTCCCTCTCCCCTTCTCTACCCCCACGCCCCCCCAAGCGAAACTGAGCTAATTAGTCGAATAGATGAGGATAGGCCAGGCGGGGAGAAGCCCCGTTGCGTGTCCTATATTAGTAACTCACGTGGGAGTAGCCAGATTGGAAGGAGATTGAAAGGGAAAATTGTAGGTGTACGTCGGAAGATAAGTGGGCTAAGCCTTTCCCCCGGCCCCGCGTGCCTCGCTCCCAGCACGAAAATGATGTCATCCTTCTCTGTGGCCGGCCAGCCGCTCCGCATCAGCCCCCCGCAGCGTGACGGCCAGCGGGATGCTGCTCGGGGGGTTTCAGCCCTGTGAATAAATGATGAGCTGCTGGTGGGAAGAAGGCAGGGCAGACGCCTCGGGATGCATTAAAGCAATTAGCCAGGAGCGAGGAGAGAGTGGCATTGGGTTTAGACCCCGAAAAGTTGCACGGGCAGCTGCACGGGGGGGAGCCACGGGTTGGGGGGGCAGCCGGGGACAGGGGTTTCAATAGGTGCCAACCGAGTTCATGTTTCTCTGGCTGTCTGCCCCAGCTGCTGCGGGGAGCGGTGGCTTTGTCCTTCTCCTCCCCACTCAGCCCCAGCTGCTGCCACCCCCACCTGGTACAGAAGGGCCCCACTTGCCAAAATACAGCCGTGGTCTCCATGGGTTGAGTCGCTTTGCAGATCTCAAGGACTGACTCTTCCCTCCCTTACACGGGGCTTATCACAGGTAACTTCTCTTCCCAGAAAGTTGCTGTATGCCGACACCAGCCCTTCTGCCTGCAGACCGCAGATGAAAATGCTCGGCAGTTAGAAATCCTCTCTGCTGCCCTGACCCGCGAAGTCTAGTCCCATCCTGGAGCCCAGCATACTGGGGTCCCCAAACATTCAGAGAACATTTGGAGTGGGCATCACAGAAATGCACGTGGTGGCTCTGCAGCACATCCACTGGAAAGCGTCTTAAACAAAGGAGCGCTGCTTCTGCTGTGGGAGGCAGCAGCATCATGGATGATTTTCTGGCTCACCAATGGGGCAAAGTTGAGTATTTGGGGGCCCTGTGTGGTGATTTCTGTTCCCCTATCCATGACTGGTGGCAGACCCCGCTCCGGTGAGGAGGAGCATCACGCCAGCTGCCTGAGCGCTGTCCTACCGCTCCGGTGGAGGCAGTCGGTATTTGCAATTATTGCCTTCACCCTGGGCTTGGGAATTTGCTTCAATTATCCATCAGGCAAGTACAGCTGGTGGCTGGGGAACCTGCAAGACCCAAAGTACCCCTGTGGAGATCTTCAGCCTTTGCCGGAGGCAGGTGCAGCAGCGGGGCTCTGTACAGTGCCGTGGCTTCGGGAGGGCAGGGGCTCTCCGCTCTGCCCGGCGCTCTGCCCGCTCTCTGGCTGGCACTGGCAGTTTTCGGTTCCCACGCCGATGGCAAGTGAGGTGACAGTCCAGTCCTCACCTCTGCCAAACCTAGTTTCCTGACCTACTTTTATTTCACTCCATAGTGGTGGAGCGATGCCTGGTACATGTCCTGTGCCGGTGGCACCTCTGCACGCGGGATGGCTCTGCCCCTGCTGACTGGATGGCACTTTGATAGCGAAAGCTTCCAGGAAAAAAAAAAAAAAAAACATGGGAAGGAACGAAAAGGGAACAGAGAGCATCTCCTGCTGACACTGTGCACTCAGCAGTGCCCGTCTCACCCTGTGAGACACACCAGCCCTGCTCTTAAGGGCAAAATACAGCTGTGAGCCACGGTGCGGGGACTGAAGGATGGCAAGCCCAGGAGGGGCTGCTCTGGTTGTTCCCATCACTGCATTGGTTGCTATTGCTTTCAGCTTCAGGGTAAAAGCTAGATAAAGATGCTGTCACTGTTTCCAGGGCTTTTTTCCTCCCAAGTCAAAAGTCTTGAGCCAGGTGGTTCAATGAACCACGGCTTCGTTGAGGTCAGTTGCTCCTCATATGGCTGCCTCCCCTTGGTGGTGATGGGGAGCAGAAAAGGCAGTGCCTGGCAGGCTCTGGGCCTCGGAAAGAGAAAACAATGGCAAAGGGAAGCACGTCTGCTGCCAACCTCTACCTTCAAAAAGAAACATTTCCTTGCACCTGGGAAAAATCACTTGGGGAAAAATGTCTTTGCTCACAATTCTAGGGCTGGTTTTGCTTGTGCATTGTCCCACACCTCTCCCTCTCTTCTCTTTTCCTCAGCCCCCTTCAGCTGCTTGCTCTCACACTTCCCTGCAGCCGTCCCCAGCAGCTTTTCTGTCTGCAAGCTCTCCCTGCCCCAGGTCATCTCATGGTCACAACCCAGCGCCTTTGCTGCACCAGCTCCTATTGAATCTCTCAGGCAGTGTAGGTGTTCATGCTGCCCTGTGTGGCTGTGGTTTGCATATTCTGTTTATTGTTTCAACTCTTTGTTTTATTAAGTAAGTTCCTCCACTTCTTCATCCCCAATAACAGGACAGAAGAACCTCCATGGGTCTAACGCACAGCTTTGCTGGTGCACAGGCTTTCCAGTTCACAGGGTATGTTGTCTTATCCAGAAATTAAAAGCAAAAATCCTTCTGAATTAGACCAAAACTTAAAAACTAGCTAGATTTCCCCTGAACTGGAAGAATGTCACGAGTAAGTCTGGGAGGCGCCTCAAATCCTGGCTCTGGGCAGACCTACCAGGAGCCCAGGCATGTCCTTGCAGATCTTTTTTTTTTTTTGGTTCAGTGACAGTTCATTGAACAGGAGATGAAACATTTCAGGCTGGCATTTGTCAGTGAATTTCTGACTAGCTGCAAAAATGAATGCTTGCATCTGAAGGAAAAACATAGATAGGCACATCTGTAGTGATGGGAATAAGCATTTGGTCGGGAGGACAGTTCTCTCGAGCTTGCTGGCAGCGCTCAGGGTTCCTGCAGTCCAGGATCTCCTCTTACCACCTGTCTCAGCAAAAAAGATGGTGCAGATCCCAGCACACACAGCCCAAATGCAAGACCAAAGTGCTGTGCTAGTGCTGGCTGGTCAGAAAGGGGCACGTGCTGACACCTTATCTGCATCCCTCCAGCTTGGGGGTCTCCATTCAGATGCTGGCCCGGTGTGGCATGGCTCTGTCTGCAGGCTCTCAAGGGCTTTCTTTGGGTACCACAGCTCTGCTGCTGCTGTAAAGCTCTGCCACGGAGTAGCAGCCGGCACTGTTATATTTTAGTAATAATTTGGCTGAGGGCAACTTTGTGTGGGGGTGGTGCTCTGGGACAACCTAACACCTTATTATAGCAGTGAGGAAGTTTGCAGAAGCACTCTGGAAATAATGCCAAATGATAAAAACACAGTTTGAGAGTTAACTGGAGACCTTCCTCTGAGCCGCGTTTCACCCCTTTCCTGGAGCCCATTTACGCGTCCACCCCGGGCGCACTCAGCACGCACAGAGGGAAATCGTGTTTCTGGAAATGTTCCGGTGACCTCAGTTTTCTGAGGTCTGAACACATAACATGAGCATTTGCATTTTTTCTTCCCTCTCTAGCGCACTCTTTTTTTTTTTCAGAGGCAAGGCGGACCACACGAGCAATAGTAACTAGACCGGGACAGCAAAGGAAACGTTTAAGCAGCGCAAGTACTGACAATACAAACCCGTCTTGTGAGCCACAGTTCCAAAGAGTGATTTTCTGTAAAAAGATAGAAATAATGCCAAATAAAACCTTTCCTTTGTGAGACCCGCAGAATGAAAATTAGTCCAGTGTTCAAATTTATTTCATGAAAATGGTTTCCTCATTTTCTAACCAGCTACTGCGAAAGGATTTGCCATTAGTAACAGAAGAAGCTTCACATCTGGTCGGGGTTTCACCCGTCAGACAAAGGGGGGGACGTCACCAAGGCATTAAATGTAGATAATGGATTATCAACAGGGAGAACAGACCTTCGGGGGATGGGTGTGGGGAGGGACGAGGGGAGAGGGCATCACGAGGCACAAAGGCGGCAAAGTGAGACATCTGGGAGGGCTACGAATAGCTCTAGGGGGGCTCACGCTCCCTCCTTGGGCGGCTGTGGCTGATCCCCTGATGCCTCCCAGACACGGCAGTCAGGGGGAAATCAAATATTAACTGGTTCTTGCTCCCAGCCTGCATGAGGAAGAAGACAAGTGAAGCAGGAGGGAGACTGGTGGAGCCAAGAGAACAGTAGGAAGCCATGCAGAAGCCAAACACTAAATTATTAGTGAGCATGACTAGCAAAGCTTTCAAAGGCAACTTTGACAGAGATACTAGCAAAATCCCCAGGGTAAGGAAGAGCCTCTGTTAAAATTAGTGTAAGACCCAAGAAGCAGCTTTGGTGGATTCAGAGAGCAGCCCTGGGACAGGAAAGGGTGAGTGGGAAGGAGCTGGGAGACAACGAAATGCCTGGAAGCAGCGGCAGAGAGACCTAGCGGAGCTGAACAAATCCAGTGAGGAGGAAGATTAACAGTTAATTACGCTGCCATCCTGCTCGGGAACCTCCAGCCTGGAGCAGGACCCCAGGCACATGGCAAGCCCAGAGCCAAAGCCAGCAGCCTGTGCAGAGGGTGCTGCGAAGCTGTGCCCAGACAAGCACTGCCATTGGCAAGCACCGGTTCATGCGGAGCACCTGGAGCAGCAAGGCTGAAGCATCAGCAAAGGCTCTGCCCATCCCAGGTCATGGGGAGCACACCCAAAGCCCAGCTCTGAGCGCCTGTCCTGGCTGGATCTTGACTGCTGGATGGGTGTTTCATGTCCCCCCTGCCCCCTTCTCCTCCTTTTGTGCCCGCCTTCCCAGAAGACGACAGCCAGGGCAGAGGGGCAGTCAGTACAGGCCCCCCGCCCACCGCAGTTGGTGTGGTCTCTGCCCAGGTGGTGGGGGACTGGGTTGCGCTGAGCCCCAGCGCCTCCGGGACTGGTGTGACAGGCAGTCCTGCTGCTGGGGGACAGCAAAAGCGAGCAGCAGGCATATGAGCACGTGCCTTTTTGGGGACACTGCCTTGCTGGGAGGGGAGTGCTCTCTTCCCATGGAGCACCGATGCTGGGCTCCCCGCTGGAGGTCAAGGCCCTTCCCAGACACCTGCTGCTGCTCTGGCAGCCCGGGGGACCGGCTGGTGGCCCAGCAGCCCCGGGAGCCTCTGGGTGAGGGAGAGCCCAGAGAGGCCCGCGTGTAAACTGAAAACTGAAGGACCGCAGCAAGAGCCAGGAGCAGCTCAGCCCCAGGGCATGGGGAGGACAAGCTGGGGAGGAGATGCAATGGGCGATGAAGGAATTGCTTTCTGTTCACAGACCTTCACCTTGTCTCTGACACTGTAGTAGGAACCCAGACTGGGAGGGAGATGCTTAGATGCCCAACAGGAAGGGGACACCCCCCGGGACAGCCTGAACTGCTGATTATCTGGCATTTGCAGTATTGCCTCAGAGACCTCTTCAGGATTATGGGGTCTTGCATTGGTCTCTCTGGTGTCTCCCACAGTCTGAATGCCAACTGGAGCTGGTCCTGTAGCCTCTCAGTTCCTCTCAGTCCCCAGGTGTCAGCAGAGCCTGATGGCAGTAACCTTGTCCCTTCAGGAAACCTTGCTGGAAAGAAAGGCGTGGAGAGATGATGGGTGATGCTTGAGGAGCTGGGCAAAGGAAGTCCTGTCTTCCCAAGCAACAGCTGGGGCTTTCAGGCCAGAGAGTGTGTTGGGTCTGCTGCCCATACCAGGGGTCCTGGGGTCTCAGGGGCAAGGTGGTGGTCCCAGCAGCCGTTCGTTATGCTGTTAGGTCAGCCAGCTAAAGCAAGTGGACCTGGTTGAGCTCCAACCCTGGAGGACCTCGCCAGAGCCACTGTGGTTCTGCACCCCTCTCTGTTCTCACTGCTGTCGGCAGAAGCAGTGCGGTTTAAAAGCAGCTTTGGCTTCGCCTCCTCTGAAAGATGGGCCCCAGTCCAAATCCGACTGACGTCAAGAGGAGCCTGGCCTCAGCAGAGCCTGCCTGAGATGGTTTTGGTCTGGTGAGAGCTCATCAGTCACACCAGAGCTCCAGAAACCCCAAACAAAGGGTGGCTCAGCCCTCAGTATTTGTATGGCCCTGTTGCTATAGTGTCCAGGAACCTCAGGCTTTAAACACAGCCATGGTCACAGCAGCCTGGAGAGGGAGAGATGCGTGTGTGGGTCCCAAGTAGGGAAATGGAGGCACAGAGGCCATAAATCACTTGTCTGTGGCTGAAGGGAAGGGGAGCTCATGGGATGTGAGCCTCCCAGGGTGCAGGGCAGGCTGGTGCCCCCCAGCCTTTGCTTCTTGTATGTTTGCAAGTGTCAACAAAAGGCCAACATCTGAGTTTCAACATCTGGCCTTTAGTTGCTGAAGGCCACTTTGGCGTCTGTCTGGTCCTTGCACGGATATAGAGATGCCCATGGCCAGGCATGGGATGGCACAAACAGGCAGGAGCCATGACTCTTCTTGCTGGAGGACAGGAGCACGGGAGGGGGAACAACAGGCTGTAAACAAGCTATGGCAGCAGCTTACCAGATCTGGAGGCTTTTTTTGAAGAAGGCCCAAGAATGTTGCTTTGAACATCGGGCACGCAGCACACACTGAAGGGAAGCTGCCTGACCTGGGCAAGAGGGGTGGCTGGAGGACACGGAGAAGGGAGCCATGGGCTGTAACAGGAGCTACTGCAAGGATCAGGTTGTCTTATTTTGCACAGATTGGGCTCACAATGCTAATGCTTTTGGTACCTTTCCAGCAGCGTAGGAAACGGAGGGATTTGCAGGAGCGTCCGGCAGGCGTGACTCAGCACGGGCAGAGCTGCAGCAGTGTCCCCAGCCCTGCGCCACTGCCCTCCCCCTGCCTGCCAGCAGGCCTGGCACGCTCCTCCCAGAGGCAAGCACTTAAGGGCTGGCAGTAGCCTTGGCCTGACAGCAAAGGCTGGAAAAGGTGGGGGCGTCATAAGGAAAACCTCAATGCACTGGAGAGCGGTGTCAGCCCCATGGGGAGTGGATTTCTGTTAGTGATTAAATTCCCTGAGTGTTTTTGCTGTCAACCGTATAGGCACACACCCGGGGTCAGAAAGTACCCCGGCTCTTAACAGTGGCACTGGAGGTAAGAGAAAGGTGAGAGGAGAGAGATGGGGCTGTCCGTGCAGGGGTGACAGGGATACGGCTCCAAGGGCATGCACACAGATCGAGACAAAAGTCTGCACAAAGATGTACAGGCTTCACACCGGTGGCCTCTGATGGGAGGATCGCGACGAATCCTGCCCCAAAAAGGGGTGCAGGGGTGGCTGTGCTGCAGAAGGGGTGTGTTCATGGGAAGACAGCACTCGCCTTTGCCTGTGGCTCGTGGAAGAGCAAAGAGCCCCGTGCAGCTGGAGCAGCCCCGGGGGCACCTGGGGCCTGGGACTGTGTTTTTCTTATTTGGGTTGCTGTCTCATAGGTATCTTTTCTGTATGACGAAAGTCCTGGAGGGGAAAAGCTATTAAAGATTTTTCCTGTTTGCTGTTTTAGCTGATGGAAGTGATAGTCAATATATTTTGCTGAAGCAGATGGAGGATGAGGCTGTGGAAGATGTACCGGAGCAGGGGGAAGGATACCGAGGCTTTAACAAAGGCTTTTTACCCAAAATGTCAGTTGGTCACTGAAATTCAGTGATGTTGATAACAAACTAAACAGAAACACCAGACAGCAAACAGCCTGCTCTGGTCACCTCTCAGCGGCTCAGCTCATATCGGTACCACTTTTGTAACCACACCCTTTGCGAGTCCTTTTGCCTCCCCAGAGCCTTGAGGTAAAGCAAGGATCCACATTTCTAACGCCAAAAAGTAGCTTTATAAAAATAACTACTTCCAGGTCTTTTTATTCAGCACAGGGAAGGGAACACTGGGCATAAGCCCAAATTGTACCTTCCTTTGTGGGTCACCTTTAAGAACTGAACAAATGGAGGATCTCAACATTAAAATAGAATATGACTGGAAACTTCATCAACGACTGAACTCCCCTTGGCATGCCTCCGACCCTCCCCGCTGGCTCTGCTTGCTGGGACGCAGAAAACCTGGAGCTTCACTATGTGATGTTGTCCGGGAATCTGCACTTGCCGCTGGGAGAGGGTCCAGGCATCCGCTCGTCGTGCCGGATGCGCTGTGCTGCTGAGATACGCCCTGACCTTTACAATGCTGGGCCTTTGGGGGTTAGGAAAATCCTGGCCTGGCTGAGGGCAAATCCTTGCGCAGCAATTAGCTTTGCAAAGGCCCCCCCTCTCTGTGGGGCTCCTGCACCGGCTGGTGTCCCCGCAGCGGGCACAGCCACCAGGGGAAGCAGGGATGGGGAGAGGGCTCTGGGGAAAGGGTGTGCAGCAAGAAAACAGCCTTCCCACCTCACCTACCCCTATTTCTTATCAGTGATGGGGGAAAATCTGCTGATATCCTCTGGGGCTGCTGCGTACCTGCCGGGCGGCTCTGCCTGCCAGCGGTTCAGCGAGCATGGCAGCAGGCAGCTCCTTCTGTGCACCGCCCTCTCTCCGGTAACTGAAAATCTGCTGAAACAGCTCCTTGTGGGTGTCTTTCCGTGCGCCAGAGGTTGTGCTCAGGCTGAGCAGCTACTCGGAGGGGAAGGGAGCAAACCACCCTCGTGGCGCAGTCGGGGCTAGTGGGGCTGCCCGGCCATCTTCCAGCCGGTGCCAGCAGGTGCGGTCACCCTCAGTTCCACATCTGATCTCCTCATGTCAAGGACATGGCTTTTTCCCTGCAATATTTCAAGGTACACCATTGCAAACCAGGACGGCAGGGCTGTTGCTTGCAGCAGGAGTTGGGGAGAGAAGCCTTTTGCCTCCCAGCTGACGGTGGTGGGAAATGGCCCTTGGGCAATGGCCCTTCAGGCACCTGTGGGAAGGGGCACAGTGGTCTGATCCCACCTCTCAGCCTTTGCTACCTTCTTCATCTTGTGCTGCAGTAGCAACCAGAGCACTCAACTTAAATCCCAGTAGGTAGAATTATAGCATCCTCCAGATTGGATGAAGCTGGGCAGTGAGTGGAGAGAACTGCCTTGTGCCCCGGCTCGCTGGGCACCAGCCCTGCTGCCACCCCCACCGCCATGTACGCCTGCATCACCTTGCAGGCTGCACAGGGTGGACCTTTCCTCAAGTTCCTCGGTGACTTCTGCCCGTACACCCAACACCAGGCTCCTCTCCTCCTCGACCCTCCCTCCTCTTACTGCCCCCTCCACCTCCCTCTCCCCAGGGCTGGACAAACTGCTCGCTTCCTGCCCTCACTCGCAGCAGCTGCGGCTTCCCCCAGCGGCTGCGACATGCTTACGTCCAGAGAGCACGTTAAATAAATCTTGGATGTATCCAGATTTATAACTTAATTGGTTGGTTGTAAAAAGTTATTTCCCTTTTCAACCCTTGTGCAAGAGGCTCGCCCCTCCCCTCCTCGTTTATCTGTTACTATGAATATTTGATGGCTGACTGTAATGAGGAGTTTAAATACCTAAATTTATTCTCCAGTATAGGCGCACTGGCTGCCCTGCTGATGCCAGGGAGCTACGCGGCAGCCTGAGGCTCGGGAGGGCTGGGGGGGCTGCACAGGGCTACAGGGAGCCCCCATGCGCCATCATGGGCTGTGGGGTGAGACCCTGCAAAGGTGCAGCCAGTGGCTGGGCTTCGGGAAGGCTTGGTGAGGACAGGAGGTGGCACTGCTCGTGGGGTCACCCCTGCTGCTGCCCACGCACCTTGGTGGCTCTTCCTTTCCTTCCTCCACCCTCCTCTCCCCTCCACATGTCGCCATCCCTGCAGGGAGCACGCTTCTTGCTTGTCACCCTGTGAGAGGACAAGGGGCTCACAGCATTGTCCCCGTACGGCAGGTCAGCTGGTGGAAAGGAAGCACATCCTGAGGGTGTTTGCGCAGAGGACATCAGTCCGTAGGAGAAAGGGAGGAGTTGCCTTATTTCTCACTTGGGCCAGCTGCCAGCTCTGCAAATAGATGGCCACTGCGGTCAGGGCTATGGTCTTGCATCGGGGCTGGCTGGCTCTGAAACCCAACATGAGCCACGAGAACAAAAGACCCATGGTCCCTGCTCCTTGCTGGCTCAGCAGCTTGTGTGCCCAGATTTGCGTGGATGTTTTCCCCCGGCAGGTCCAGCCCGCTCAGGCGTTGCCAGTGTAACACGCCACTCGGCAGTGCCGCCACCGTGTCTCCCCCTCCCCGCCAGGCATATGCCGAGCCCAGACAGCCCCCATGGAAGGACACAAGCCCAGTCCCAAATTCAGCGCCTCACGTTGCACGCACATGGAGGCAAGTTTCACTGAGATCTAAGAGCATCCAGCTGTCTCCAGCCAGATTCATTATCGGCACCTAGGAAAAAAATATCACATAGAATTGGTGGAAATTCAGCTTGGGTTATTTTCCTGTTGCTGGCTCCCTGCCAGGGGAGCGGAGTGAAGCCAGCCCTGCCTGCCCCTGCCCACACAAACCTGCCCTTGCTCTTGTGCCGGTCAGTGAAGACTTAGTGGAGGGCATTAAAAATACAGTGGTGCTTTATTTCTATCCATCATGCTGTTATTGGAAAAACAAAACTCGTAGCCAAAATAACGGGAGCAAAATGCCCTCTGGAGTGGCTCATCTTGCACACCCTGTACCACCCCATGTTGCTATAATTTGTCAGGGGACAGGAGGCCCTGCAGGAGCCCAGCCTCTCCCCGCGTGCGGGGCCTTGCAGCCTGCGTTGCTGCTGCCTGCCCTGAGCATGGCGTGGAGGTTTCCAGGGCATAAATAATTCAAGAGCCGTGAAGAGGATTTCTCCCCCCCTTCCTCCCTTCCCTGGCTTATAACAAATGTTAATTTAATCAATCGGCAGTAAATCTGGCTGGTTGCTGACTCACGGCAGACGGTGCCCCTGCGGGCTGCAGCAGCAGCTTCCCTCCCTCCTTTGGAGACGAACAATGCGGGAGCCTGTTTCCTTGCTTTTCACCTTTTCCCTCTTTTCTTCAGTTGGTACCAAACGGAGACAACTGCAAAATACATCCGAGGCTGCAGGCAGAGGCGCCGAGCTGGCAGCAGGAAGCCCTGGCTGCTGGAGACTGGCTCGTACCTGGCCCTGGCTGTACGTAATTTGGGGCTAATGAGGCCACAAGGCGCAACGGGGCCAAAAGGGAGGCAGTGGCGTGGCACTGGCACCGCCGGCAATGATGGTATTTACCAGCACCAAGAGGCTGTTGCAATATCCAAAAGCTGAGCGGGTGGTGTTATCTGGGCGAATGGAGCGGCTTACCATGCTGGTGACCCCATGTTGCCGAGCCGGAGGGAGCAGGACCCTGCCGGAGGTCTGCCCGCCACTGCCCTCCACCCCAACCTTCATCCCGTACACCCCCCGTCGGGCAGGAGGGAGCAGGGGAAGGCTGAGGGCACCAAAGCTTTTGGGAGTGTGGGACAGGCAGTTTTTCAGCAAGGGGTTTGTTTTTACAGGGGGATTACTTGCTGGTCATCACCCATGGTGGTGGTGCTGGTGCCTCCCCACCCAAGTATGAGTCGTACTCCGTGTCTGGTTGGGGAAGTCACTTAGAAATGGGAAAAGGGAGAGGGACAAATCTCCCTGTGATGAGCTTGGCATCAACATGTGACTACCCAAGGGCATTAGCCTTTTGGGCTGATGGAAAAAGAGGAGAGTAGCAAGACAAAACTGTCTGGAAACAAATATAAAAGTTCCAATTACTGCTAAAACAAGCTCACTTTTTTGCACTTTTATCAATCTCCAGTAACGTTTTGACCCATGTAACAGCAGGACAAGGAGGATGAGATGAGACCAAATTGGAAATTGTATGTTGAAATGTTTTCCTAAATGAAAATTGGTTTACAATGAAATGGATTTTTTTTTCTGCTTGAACATGTCCATTTTTGCTTACAAAAAAATCAATGACAACTTAAAAAAATTAAAACATTTCTTCAAAAGTTTAATGGGGGAGAAAAAAAGAAAAGCCCTTCCCTGATAAATGTACCATTTTCATCAGATAAAATCTATTAATATTAGCTGGAAAGCTTTTACTTAGTGGGTTAAAAAAAAAAAAAATTACTCCAGTGGCCTTTTTTTGCTGAGATCAAGAGCAGTATGTTTAATATCTGTTACAGCCTCTGTCAGGAGACTACCTCCTGCCTTGGCAGGGGATACAGTCAATTATCTAATAGGTCCTTCCCGCGGCAGAGTGACAGGCTGCCGCGGTGCTGCCGGGGCCGGGGGCGATGAAAACCAGGGTGCCGGTGGTGCCCCACCACGGGCACTGGAAAGGAGGAGCTGGGTCGGGGCTCCTGCGGGGTGCTGCTCCCCCCGGCACCACGGGGCTGTGAATCAGCAGCGCTCGCTGTCGAGAGTGCTCTTTCAATACATTGATTTCATATCGCACGGCTCCCTAAATAGCGTGCAGTTTTTGCTCACAAAGCTTTGATTCGGCTAATCAGCAGGATTATCTGCTGCGGCATGTCTTGGGGCTCTCGGAAATGAAAGGAATTATAAAAGTGTATTAATATATTACAACATATATTTGCCAGCGGCTCCCACCCAGCATGGGCTCTGGCACCCACCACAGGGGACGCTGGCACCGCTCCCAGCGCCTCCAGCATCTCCCTCCTTCCCCAAAGGGTCCCCATCCATGCAGCGTTACAGTTACTCCGTGCTGGGGTGAGACTGCTGCTCTAATCCAATTTATTATCATCACTGTAAGCATTACCTGTACTGTTTCTCTTCCCAGCTACAGGAGGAATGAACACCCCTTCCTTGAAGAGCTCCATGTCAATGCCGCTGAACCGAAGGATAGCCCAGGTAATGGGAAAGTATAGCCTGACCTCCGGTTTTGTTTGTTTGTTTCTTTGA
>VZTL01084305.1:0-10034 GCA_013400535.1 Scopus umbretta
GGCCACACCTCAAACACTGTTTACTTTCGGGGTCCTCACTACAAGAAGGCACTGGAGCATGTCTAGAGAAGGGTAACAAAGCTGATGAAGGGTCTGGAGAACAAGTCTTATGAGGATCGGCTGAGGGAACTGGGGATGTTAAGCCTGGAGAAGAGGAAGCTGAGGAGAGACCTTATCGCTCTCTACAACTACCTGAAAGGAGGTTGCAGCGAGGTGGAGGTCAGTCTCTCTTCCCAAGTAACAAGCAATAGGAAGAGAGGAAATGGCCTCAAGTTGCCCCAGGGGAGGTTTAGGTTGCATATTAAGAAAGTTTCTTCACCAAAAGGGTTGTCAAGCCTTGGAAGAGGCTGCACAGGGAAGTGGTTGAGTCACCATCCCTGGAGGTATTTCAAAGATGTGTAGATGTGGTGCTTAGGGACATGGTTTAGTGGTGCACTTGTCAGTGCTAGGTTAACGGTTGGACTTGATGATCTTAAAGGTCTTTTCCAACTTAATCAAAGGTACAAGAAGGGCCTAGAGTTGGGCCTGGCTCTTTTTTGATAAGTGGTCTAACTACGGGGAAATTATATAAATGAAATGGATTGTTGTTCAAGGCAAAACAGAAAACCACACTGGAGTATTACTCCTATTTAAATTTGCATGCTAATTTCATTAAGGCTTGCATTGTGTTGCAGTGTATTGTTAAACAACAACAATATGCTGCTGAAGAAATGGCTGCAGTTCAGTAATGCATGAAGGCGTTCCTGGATATTGTATGGAGTTTGAAATGATCCATACAGCGTGCTAAGAAAGTGTATTGAAATCCATTTCCATGACAGGTGCTAGACAAAGAATAAACTCTGTAATGCAATTAAAGTTTATTCCAGATTAAATGTGCTGTATGAAAGTAAACCCTGATTTTGGTGTTTTTATTCAGATTATTGGTGCTTAGTGTAGTACTTAATAATGCTTCTGATTGAATAGCAAAGGTATTCATGCATAGTTTTACTGAAAGGTAAATTTGATATTTATCAAATTGCTTTATGAATCAGCGAGGAAGGAAAACTGATGACTTTTTAACAGTATTTATGTCTATAAATGTTACATTCAGATGTGAAGGCCCCCTGTGGCCAAAGAATTTAAATGCTGCACATCCCATTTTTAGGACAGGCCCCTACCATTTCAGTGCCATCTCAAACAAAACTGTGACAGGTGGCCATGTAATTAAAAAAAAAAATAATAAAAAAAAATCGGTAGTTCTGAGCCCTGATATTACAGAGCTCACTTCATTTTTCCTCCCAGATTTTCCCTTCACACAGATGGTGTAATTTTACCCCTCAAAGTTTTACCTCTGGAAGCTATTTTTATTTATTTTCTACAAGTGCACCTTCAGGCAATAACAGCAGGGGGGCAAATCCTTTATTTTACACTGTCAAAACCGATACTTTGTGAGTTATTCACATCACTTTCTGAAGTGCCAGTCAACATTTTCATGTTTGGAGCAGTGCAAACCACTAACGGACTCAGAAAAAGCAGTCTCTGAACTGGCAGCACTGGAGAGGGTGTTGGTATGGAGAGAAAAGAAAAAGAAAAGGGAAAAAAAAAAAAAAAGAGTCTTTTTTTGTTGCTGCTGTTGAAAGTTTTCTAATGAAAGGAGGTGAATCAGGAACTTTGTAATAACATGTGCCTGGCCACTTAGCTGTAGCAGCAGATCTGGAATGAAGCTTACTCAGCACAAGCTTTGGACCTTTCAGACCTTATGTATCATTTCTCATCTACTGAGCTTCTCACATTTGTACGAAATAAAAGTAGGAGTAAAAAAATCAATTTTTTTTTTAACAATTTGAGTCCAAAAAGAATACACATATTCGCCCATTAGACTTTTAGAAAAAAGTTGGCACATAGTCTGACTTTTTGCCCACTAAGACAAAGTATTTGTCTTCAGAGCCATCAATTTTAGAGACCGATACTCCTTCATCCTTTTTTTTAAAGGAGTTCAGCTCAAAGCAGCAAACAAGAAAAAGTGAAAGAGCAAACATTAAATAATGAGCCTGTAAATGGAATATCTGCCAAATTCTTCCACTGCATGTTGGAAAGCTGCTGAAACCTGAAACTGCTGTTATTTTACACACAGAGAAGCAACTCTTCAGGTCTTCTGACAATGCAGAGGCCTCAAGACAACATTTCTGGAACAGTTACAGCAAAGTCTTGTAACCGTAATAAATGTGTTCAATTTTTATTTTTCTTTAAGGGCTGAAAAAAAACCCAACTTGTTTTACTAGAAGGGAGTACTGAGAGGTGCTGAAAAACTTCTTCCAACTGCCTGTTTGCTGAGAAATGTAACCTTCCTAAATCCTACCTTCAGGTTGAAGCTGACAGGAAAATCTGTGGAAAATTTGCTGTTTTATCTAGGGAGCTGCAGCAGTTCAGCGGAATATAATAGTTTTCTATATGAATTTACAGCACACCAGCCGTCAGAGATAGATAACTCGGTACAAGTCCAGCAAGCTCGATTATTCAGAGTGTCTGAAGTACGAGAGGACGACAAGCAAGACAAGCACAGATGTTGTTCTTTAAGTGACTTATGCCGACATGGTTTGCTTTCTTATTTTGAGTGTTGAATCAGGGATACAATTTCCAGGTCCCAGTTGTAAGAGTTTTAGAAGGTGTGTTAATGGAAGAGTTCACATGTCTCACAGTTGCAGACTATTAGCCTGGGGTTGAAAGCTTTTCCTTGGTCAAACCAGCAGTAAATGGATACCTATGTGCAAAAGCAGGAGGAAAAAAGAAACCATATGAGGTGAAAAGTATGTTTTTGTTCTATTCTGTGTTACAGAAATTGGTGTGGCCACTGTCATACTATCTGGATAAAGTGTTTTGGATGAGGTGAAGTGCTGATCTAAAAGTTTTCTTTACAGTTTAACCCATGTTGTGGCAGAGATCTCCTTGGCTTAGTTATAAGCTCCAAAAGTCTGCTATTATAAAGCAATCTGTAGGATTTGATCCTTCCTCTGCTATTGGGAAAGTCAAAACTATTCAGATTTAATATTTGTCAGCCAAATCTTGGCTACTATGATGCATAAGAATGATGGATATTTTTTTTTAAGTAGTAACACAAAGAAAGGTCAGACGGAACTGCAGAAATACAACAGAAGCTACTCTTGGATGAACTAGCAGAAGTTTTACTGCATAGACATAGACATTAAACTGGTTTTATTTCTTTATGTTTCTAGATACCTGTAAACTTGGTAAAAAAAAAAAAAAAATCTCTGGCCATAATTTTCTGGGGAAGGAAGTACTAAGCTGAAACCTTGTTTGGCGGTGAGATCAGAAGTGCTATTTTAATGATGTTTTACAAATGACTGATCAAAACAGTCATTCTAGACTTCCATCAAATTAACACTTCTCTTCTAGTTCATTTGGTATTGAATAACATTAAAACTTATTTTGAGCTTAAATGATAGTACTAATAGAAATAGACCTTTATATGATGTATAAAGGTGTAAAAGGGACATCTAGTATGATAACATTCCAGATCCCCAAATGACTTCAATTAGAGTTGCTCAGAGAATTCCAGGTTACTTATTTTGTTTCTAGGAAAGAATTCATATTACAGAGAAATAAGCAGCTCTTTATAGACAGTGTTCTTATTCATCAAAAGTCCTGCTGAAATTAGGTTATACCACATTCAGGAAAAGTGATAACAATGTACCCATTGCTGTGACTTCAATAAAAATCAGACACACTGGCACCAACTGGATCAATCATCGTTATTTAGGAAACACTTAGCCAATACATTTCAAACCTGTTGGAGACAATGGTGCTTAAGCATGTGGTTACCTTCTTTCCTACTAGAGATCTGTGTTGTATTCTTATTTATTCTTTGATTACAATTTTATCATACCCTCAGGAAAAAATACTACTTAAAAATAAGATTTCCTCTTAATTGAGTATACCTCTCACTCAATAGATGTTATCACTTTGTCAGTAATTTTAAAGGATAAGGATGAATCAGGTTGAAGAAATGGGATTACAGAAGATGAGAGCACCAGGTTAGAGAGGAATAATTTGAAATTGTCATACTTGAAGGTGCTGCGATAATGGTAGTAAGAAGGAAGATATGTTTGGATAAAAATTCTGGTACCATCTGTAAATAATGATGCCTTGACATTTGGTACTTGGCCTGGAGAGGAAATGTGAATACCAGAAGCAAATCTACATAGTCTGTAGGTTGAATTGAAATTCTTATTTTACTCCCAATTTTTATTTTGCTTGTTAGAGTTAAGAATGATTCTTCAAGAATTTCTCAAGAACAAGTTACTAGAAGAACTAATAAATATGGATAAACATCCTTACATTAATGAAGGGAGATGGAGAAATAGTTTACTACACCCATTTTACGGTGACATAACTGAAGAACTGAGGCCACCTCACTTATCCCTTGTTCTGATGTGGGTGGCATTCTTAATTTTCAACATTTCTGAGCTTTTTGGTTCAGGAAACCACTAAATATTTGCTAGCCTCAAAATGAAAACCTCTGGGGACTTGCTTGTGCAATGATTAATTGCAGGGTAAATACAGGTCTGCATGCTGCCTACAGATACAATGTTTGTTTCTAAGTATCTAAAGGATGCTAAAATCCATATAGTTTCAATAAGGGCTTCTGTCATGCAATGATCCAATGCCAAAGAGTCCCATCCTTTATTTGAACATTTGATTGCATTGTTCTTCCTAAATTAGAGTCCTTTATTATAATAATTGATTGTGATCATACAGATACTAAGTGAACCAACCCTAGTCACTGTTCTATTTAACCATCTTGTTTGAATGTCAGGTGTGCAAGGTAAGTCATCTAGTTAAATGGAAGTTTGATAACCCAATGTAACATCTTTGACATGAGAGATCAGATAAAATCTTTTATGTGTCATTGGCTCACAAGAGTGTGCCTGGGCAGATGGTGTTGGTTTTATAAGACAGACATACTTTGCCTGGAGAGTTTCAGAGAAATATGGGCATTATTTTCAAACTCCAGTAAAGGAGAAAGGTGTCATTTCACTGACAGCCCCAGAGAATATTTCCCTGTTACTGCATGCTTGACAGATGCCAGGAACAGATTGATGTGTAGAGAAAGGCAAGGTACAAGGAAGCCGTACATTAAAACTCATTAACTTTAGATAGGAAAACTCTGTTGGGAGCAACTCTAGAGCATTTTTTGATGTACAGTGAATGTTTAACATTCTAAATATATGTGCTTTTTAATGTGTTGGGACTACATTTACATATTTGGTGTAAATCTGAATGAAAATGAAAACAGTGACAAGATAAACACAAGAGAAAATGCAGCAGTAAAATGAATCGTTAAGAATCTGAAAGAAAATACAAGTGACATTTTTCATACTAATTCTTGATCCACCATAAGCTATAGGTGTGGCATTTGGAGTGGATCTATTGAATTTCCAGTATTAATTTTCTCAGAAGGAAACTTTCACTCTTGTTTATAATGTAACTCTTGTTTATAAAAAAATCAGATCTCCTTTTCAGACCAGCCAAACTCTTATGCATAACCTTAACTTTTACCACTGAACAGAAAGAGATGGAACTTTATTATCTGACTTACCACAGAAGATATTTCTCTGGCCAACTGGTTCATACCTGTTGTCTCTCATCACATTGATTCCTCCTCACAAATACAGCAAATTCCCATATTGAAGCTTACGATTTATTTGATTTTTTTTTTTTTAAATTATGTGTAAGAAGGGCACTATAAGAAAAATAGAGCACTGGATGATGAATGCAGAAGCACTGTATTTTTTATATGGAATTAAAATTGCAATATTACATGTACATAACTATAGTTACTTCATTATAAGAACCACTATTCCGGACCATTGAATGGGGCATGGATTTGAGAAGATGTTTTTAAGGGAACTTGTATTTAGAAACATCACAGATTCACAAGGAAAGGAAGATATATGTGCATGTAAATTACATAGGCATCCTTAATTTTGGTAGTTCTTCATTTGAGCACTTGACTTTTCAACCTTAATATTCTTTAAAGGTAGATCTCGTTAGGAATTTAATTTCTATAATTCCTGTTTTGATGTAAACAAATTTGATGGTAATTTTGTAGATGAAAACAAACTTTAAAAGCTAAACAGTATAGCTGAAAGGAATGTTTGTAAGAAATTCTCTTTTCGATGCAAATGGGACAGTGTTTAGTGAACTGAAAGTGGAAAATACAAAGAAACAATGGCATACTCTTAGTGTGTGAATACCTACTTATTCTATATCTTCATGTTAAGTTTGAAAGGGTTCTTTTAGACAGATAGAACTTAATTGTTTTATTAGAGATGTGTAGGTACTAAATAATTGAAATAGTCATGCATAATTCAAATAATTGCTTCCAGTAGATACCTAGTCTGATAAATATCTGATGGAAATGCAGATTGAATACTTTTCCCTGATATGAGAATTTTTTTTTTTTTTTAAATTCATGGAATGTTGTGTTAATATGCATAATGGCATAACTGTCACAGCAGGTTACAGGTGATGACTTGGATTCTGATGCTACCTGATGCAAAATGACCCATCTCTTACTTCAGCTTGCAGACTGCAGCTAATGGAATTCAAAGCTATAAATATTGTGCAATTATAAAGATGAAAAGAACCTATCTTGAAATGTAGTAGCCAATTAATACTCATTTTCATTGTAATAAACGCAAATGCCTGGGTTAGATACCGTGAAGGTCTGTGCTACAGACATTTACCAAGAGCTACTTTCTTTTTCTGAATAAGATCATGTATGGCCATCAAAACAACAGTGTTTGAAGTGCATTGAACAACATTGGCAATATCTATTACATGTGGTTTGTTTTCTCTCTCTCTCACACACATCCTCTCCCCGGGAGAAGGAACTGAACAGGCAGGATAAAAATGCATTTGTTAAGATATACTGTTCTGTCTTAAATACATTCACTATATTTATGATAGAAAAGGCAAGATCTTGCATTTGAAATACATATTATTTGGTTTAAAGAGACCCCAGTTCCTGTGGCAGTTCACAGTAAGTCTCTCAGTTTCCCTCTGAAAGATCCTCATTCCATGTAGTAAATCTTTACCCTATGGTGAAAGTTTTTCTATGGTTAGGGTTTAGATCTGGACCACAGTCTTTCAGCTATATAGGACAGATGCATTAGAGCATCCTGGATAAGAAGATTCCAGGTTGTTCATGGCTGACAAATGCTTGAAAAGAAGCACCTCTATCTTCTTAGAGGTTCTGCATCTCTACGACCTCATGCTGGACCTTCTCCACTTTTGCCAGTCTGCGAGGTCCTCTTTTCCATTGACATACCTTTAAAACACCATCCATCTTCTCTTGGTGACCTTGCTTTTTAATGTCTTAAACTAAGAGATACCTTTTTCTTCTTCCTGACATGCACAGACACAGCTAGAAAAAAAAGGTTCGTTGAATATGAGGTCTTCTATTTTTAGTCCTGAATGAGGAGAGGAAGGTGGAGGAGAGAAAGAAGAGGAAGCTGAGGATGGGGTAGAAAACGGGGAGTTTTTTTCAGAACTGAAACCCCTAATAGAATTTTGTGAAGTTGCCTGTGTGTTTATTTCAAGATACAGAGAAGAATTGACTAGTGGGATAAATAGAGGGCCAGATATCCAACAGAAAATTTTAGGAAATATAAGGATTTGCATTTCCTTGGTGCATTATTGATAAGGATGTCTTTTTATTGTGTATATGAGGATGAGTAGAAAAAAGACAAATCCTGAAAGTTCACAGGCCATATGAAAATTCTACCATGCCTTTGCAGATCTAAGTATTCTAGCTAGAATTGGAATAATTAGCTATGTTTGGATTGCTTAAATAACTGAGGCAAGGTTTCAGTGACTTTTGAAACCTGTTCATCCCTTGATTTTTGAAGCTAAAGAAGTAAACATGAACTAGAGGTGCTGAAGCAATTTCTGCTATATTCTGTTCAGTTTACACTTCATTATCCATATCTCTGGCCTAGGCATGTAGATACTATTATTTTCTAGGAAATCCTGAGAACTATATTAGATTTTGGATGCAATTGTTTTCAGAAAACTCAGATAAGATAACTAATTTGTAGCAACCCAGTCTCCTATAATATTGCTGGACAATGTAGGAAGTAGCTGTGTACCAAATGAAATTCAGAAGGTTCTTAAGGTCTCTGTACAAAGTATTTATTCTTTTAAACATAATTACAGTTGTATTTAATGAAGTAGCAGAATGGTAAAGCTGTTAGGAAATGCTGTGACAACAACATTTCTTGAAGGAACATATTAAATAGTAATGATGTCAAACATCTGAAAGAGTGAGCAGACCTTGCATGCATAGTTTTCTAGTCATAGGATATTAAAAAGGGGTTGGAATGTTGCCAGTTGACTGACTATAGGGAAAAAAAGAGACCCATAATATGCAACAGTTGTAGTTACAATATTTGCTGAAACCAACACACATTAAATAATAATGAAAGCAACCATCTAAAAACGCTGGCAGACTATATGGAACAGCTGAGCTGAGGAATCTGCAAAAAGCATAAAAAAAAAAAAGGAACTGGTATATAGCCAAAGTGCTGCCAAAGAATAAAAAACTCCATTGGAGATTAAATGGCAAGATCAATTAAAGACAAGTATTTCTAAACCAAAAAAGTGTGAAAGGAAAAGGGTTAATTCTTAGGCTGTGTAAATGACAAAATCTTCACAGGTAAAGTGATCTCTTCAAAGAAGAACTTATTTAAATAGAGTCCTAAAGCTTTTTATTTTCTTACAATTATTTAATTAGTAAAAGATGTGGGCAAGGAAGACATTTGTTAACACGTAGAAATACAGCATGATGATGGTTTTGTACAAGAATCTTACATGAAATTATTTAAAATTTATGGAAGACTTTAAATTTCCTTCTAGCCAAGAGGACCTTATTATCTTTACACTAAAAAATTTAAACTTAATAACCAATGACACTGGGGTCTTGTGATTGCTTGTAAGAATTAAAAGGGAAATTCAAGCATTGGATTAGTTGAGCATTTTTTAAAACATTCCATATGAGTGTTAGCAATGGAGGTGTTGAATAGGTGCTATGTATTTTTGGTTTTTATCCTATATGTACTCTAGCAGAGTATTATACTATTATAGCCACTGGGGGGAAAAAAAAGTCTAATTTTCCATGTAATAAAAAGGCTAGATAAATCTATTAAAGTCACCGGGATTTGACTGATAACACCGCAACTCAGATCATTATTAGGCCTGATGATTACATGTGGAATATACACTTCTATTAAAGAAAATATATGTTCACTGTTAAAACAGAAATGAGGATTGGAAATGGACATTGGAAGTGCAAAATGTAGATCCTCTCAGTCCCTGCTCTGCTGTTTTATGGTAATAGAAGTGCCTAAATTTAGACAGTGTTTTGAAAACAATTGACTGTTCCCTAGAAGCTTCATGTCCTGTTCTGGACATGTCTCCATCTTGGTATGTTCCTCAGTCTCACAATTCAGCCCGTTGGCACTCGCACCTTCAGCTTTCCTCCATAGGAGTTGCCATTGGAGTACAATGTACTAAGCGTTCATAGAGAGCTGAGGAGTGTTTCTGACCCTGGGGGAGACCTGGCTTCCACTAAGACATCTGTCAGTGGTAGCACTTGCATGTCCGTATTTGCAGATAATACTTAAATATTTTTGGACTAGAGAAAGCATAAAACAAAAGGGGACATTTGCCTCAGCTACGAAGATATTTAGCTTCCAAGCTCAGGTCTGGCAATTGGCAATAACCTAAACCAAAATTTGCTCTGGATATGTGCACAAATTTGTTCCTAATCTTGTCCCCCCTGGACTTTGAGCAGTCCAGTCTTATTCACCTCTCTCTCTCTATTCTAGGTATAGCAGAATGAGCCTTAGGATTTGGGGTGCTCTGGTGCTCAGACCTGTGACATGTAAATTTCCTTTGCAATCTGGTCTTTGCTATTAATACTTACATTTACATTGCTTGATCTCTGCCTGTGTACTAATTGTATGTATATGTGT
>VZTL01084310.1:0-15593 GCA_013400535.1 Scopus umbretta
GAAAAGTATATAACACTATTTATTTTTCTTTACCTTTTTTATCATTACAGACATTACTTTTGTCTGGTTGTCATGAGTGTGAGTTTTCACAGTGGAAACAAGCTAGCCATCATTTTTTGGTATCTTTTAAGTTCTTATCACTTTCTCTCTGCACAGGTAAAGCCAGAGTTTTAAGAATATTATTAACATGTCTAATTCCCTCCATAGCATTAGACATTTACTTAAGCAACAGGATATTCAATATTTGTGCATGCAAAGAGGCTTCTCATAAACAGTTAACTGTAGCTTCAGGACTGCAGTGTATGTTAAAAAAAAAAAGTTGAAATCCCTATATGCTTGGTTTTCCAAAATGTACCAAATTTATTGGTTCCAGTTGAGCATCTTTCACCAACACTTATTGCCTCCTGCTCTTTCACTGTCTGTGTGGCAGAGCTGAGCTCTCCTCAGTCTTCCTTCCCAGCTCTCTCCAGCTCAGAACTGATCTTTCCTCTGTATTTCCACTCTGTTGGACTGCTCTATTTTCACTTCTCTGATTGATATTTCTGCTCTTGAAGCCTTTGCTTACAAGTTTCTCTATCTAGCTTATAACTTGCTGTGCAAATTATTTGTCGTCCAGTATGTCGTTGTAAGAACCTAATATTAGTAAGTTCTTGTGCTGTATTAATAAACATATCATCATGAGTGTTGTTCAATCTTATCTCTTTTTATTTTTTGTATTGTCCCTACTGCTTAGGTTTTCTATTAACTAATTTAGTTGTCCTTTCACTTCCTTCTTCAATTATAATTGCAAAACAAAAGGCAAACTAAAAAAGATACACTGTATCAAGAGAAGAAAGCAGAAATAAAACTTGGGGGTTTTTTATCATTTAAACTGTTAAGATACTTAAAGACATCATCAAAAGATTAATTTTGAAATAATAAGCTTTTTGCACTGTTTTAGCTAAAGAAGCTACAAAACTGTCTACAAAAGAAAACAAAGTGATTAAGAAAACTCATTGAGCATTATGTCATATTCATACCCTGTGTTACTTAATTCTGGAGATGGAAGGACACAGATGTCTCAATCAGTTATTTTTGCATTTATTTAAATAAAACTGCTAAACAGCAGGTGGGTAAGACCCACTGTTTTTGAAATATAGTGAGCAAGCAGTGACGTGTTGAAAGTGTTTCTGGCTTAGTCTGACAGCTGCACTGTGATTTAGAATCTGATCTTGCATTACGACCTCAAGCAAAACTCTATGGATGTCAATGGGAGGCTTATTTCTCTAAGAACTGCAATATCTGACTCTCAGCTATATGGCAAAATTATATGGTATTCTAGGTCCATCAATATTAATACTTAAGATTTGTAAATTTCAGAGCAGCTCTGTGCCTATATTTGCTAGGAAAAGGCTTTTCAGAAAATAAGTCTTTTTGATCTTGCGCTTTTAGGAAAACAATAGATTTTATGGTCTTCAGCTAAACAAATTCTAGAACAGGAAATTGAAGTGAAGAATGCATAAATAAATAAAATCAACACTCTTATTCATTGCACAATACTTGAGGCATTGCTGCCTCCATCTCTATGGGCTGAGTCATGGAAATTTCAGAGGAAAATGGGAGATGTCTGCGCTGACATTCTGAATCTTTCTGCATTTTTTTTGCCTTCTGTTACTCATTTAATTTTAGGAAATTTTAGAATTCTTGACTTCCATCTTTATCTCACCCATGGCTTAGCTCTGAAACCTATACTAACATTTGTGATTGTTCAAATTTATTATGATAATGATAAATGTTGAAAAAATGATAAATGTTGGGTGTCTCTCCAGGCACAATATTAAGACTAGAATGTGTTCAGTTTGGGAAAAACCTCACTAGGAAAACAAAACAAATTAAACCAACCAAAAAGGAAAAACTGCCACTTGGTTCTGTTTATGCTGCATGTTTTGGGGTTTTTTTGTGATTTTTCTTTATTTACTTTACAGTATATAAAACAGTTATAATATAATCTCAATCTATAATCTTTGCAGAGCTCAGCAAAAAAGATTAGACCCCTCCCCGTTATGTGTCTCTCTCTTTTCGTGCATGGCTAGGTAAGTGATCAGAGCATGCCTGAGTTCTATAGCCATCAGCTCCAGAAGGAACTGGGATCCCATTTCAAAAAAAAATTGAAGTCAGTGGGATTCTATTTCTTGGGTCAGGATACCTCTTCTTCCTAAATTCAATTTTTTGACTCAGAGTTTCTGGGTAAATCTACTGACTTTGGGCTTGGTTGTTTATATTCATTACACAGGCAATTTACTTCTATATGGATGAATTCTTGTTTGGACATGATTAAATTTTTCCAACATATTTCATAAACAAGACGGCAAATGGATGTTTCAATGTCTGGGTGAAAACTGTTTGGTTTCTTTCTTTTCTATGAGGCTAACTCATGGAAACAAACCTTGCAATATCCAGGCTGAATTGTTGAGTAAACTAAAGAAGGCCAAGGAGGGAGTGATGTTCGTGTCCTGGGACAGCTAGAGAAACCAGCACCTTATGTAGATTTTGTTACTGTTATTGGATATTCCATCTTGAAGAAACAATAAAAACAAAGTTAGAAGAAAAATATTGGAGACTGATTTCTTTCTTCAGACAAACACTTGCTTCTCAAGTTCTGTTTTTCTGTCACAAACAAGAAGGAAGGAAAATGAGAAGGTATAAAGGGGGGATACATATACTATCAAAGAAGAAACAATTTTAAAATTAAACAGTGGACATCAGGGATAGAAAACAGTTAGCAAATGATGAATTGTAGTAAGAAATCTGTGGTGGACTAAGTGCTCAGCCAGCAGTCTGGGCAAACAAAGGCTATGTCAAGAACATGGAATTTTAAAACTGTAAGCTTACTCTTACATGGAGGTAAGGGTGTTCCTTTGTTAACTCTACTTGTTTTATTAATGTATGTTAGACCTGCATAGATAAAAGCACCAAACCACACTGCAGTTAAAGAGATCTACTGTAATTACATCTTGATTTGTCAGTAATTATTGGAAATTCAAGTACATACAAAGATCTATAGAAGATACGAATGAAGGGATGTTTGAAAGGGCACAGCTTCAATTCTTTACTCCTACTACCAGTGTACTCAGACACACACAAAGGCAGACGCAGACACAGAGGCACACGGAGAGAAAACTACTTACACTTTGTTCTTATATTGAAGACAAAACACATTAAAAAACCTAGCAGCTAAGGCGCTTATTCAGCTGCTTTAGAACAGCCACAAGCCCTGTCAACATGTAGTTTTGACATGGATATTAATTTACCTTCCAGCCATTTTCCGTAACGAGATTTACTGTGGTTTGCAAACAACAACAATGCTTCTGTCTTCAGAGTGTGAGTTCTGAAACAGCATTTGTATGTATCTATGATTAAAATTCTCTTCTATTTTAGTTCTTATATTTTTCAATTACTTTTTCAAAGCCACAATTTAAAAGTATGTGTTATTGAACAAAAGTTTTGCAAAAGTAACTACTGTTTGCCTCTTTTTGCACTTGTCTGAGAATATTTCTCTACGTTCATTGCTTTTTAATAATAAGCTGTATGCACCCACTGAAAGAGAAAAGCCTTTAGAAACAAAAATATACATTATAATCAATGAATATAATGATGTTACAGAGGATCATTATGTAAGGACAACGCACTTTCTCATGGATCCTAACTCACAAGCAAATTAATTAAATAGACCAGTTCTGGCATTTACATGGGCCAAAAAGAAATAACTTTTATCTTAAATGACAGCCCACATTAAATTGTCTAAAACCTTACCTTTGTATAATACAACAGAATACAGTACAGGAGTATTACATTCACTCACGTGTACACTAGCAGATCAGAGCAGCCTGTTTTGGTTTCTATTAAGTACAGAAGCCACTGTCTTTCCATCAAGTAAGTATTTATGACCACAGAGAATGGAAAATATGAGAATATACTTCAAATATTATGGAACAGATATAACTGAAGATTGTGACATCTGTGCATATAAACAACATGCACAACAATCCTATGGAGAAATGTAAGGAACAAATAATATTATGTGACAGAAAAGATTTGTATAGTTTAGCCAAAGGCACATGGGAGAAGTTACATATTTCCTTAATGACCAACTTGAGGCTGATTACCTGTTTTCCTGGGAAAATCTCTCATCAATATTTGATTCTAGGATGCTGATGCAAAATTTAATATGAAAATGGCTCTTTCTGTGTCTGCAAGGTATTTATTACCCTCGTTCCTCTTCCTTTGTTGCTGTTGTGAATCACGTATATCTCTCTTAAATTGTGTATTTGTTGTGTGTACTCTTGACTTTGTTTTGGGGGCACTAGACATGGAATGGATTTAAAGTAGTGAGCCATAACATTGATTAATAGCAGTATACATCCTCTGATCTTGCATAAATGACAGTTAGCTGGGTCTGTTGTGGTGATACATATTCCCCAAAGAAAAGGTTTTTGCTGAGTTGATTGATAATGTGCATCAACTATTAAAACAAAAGTGGTCAGAAATATTTAATGGTAATAAAAAATATTGTGACTCAAAAAATAATCAAAAGAGAATAATATCCTTTTTCACACGTATTAGGCACAGCTATAATAGGAGTTGAAACAAAAGGCTATGAATGGCCTGCTATTTATAAAAGCTCAACATATTTCTGTGCTGAAAAATAAAAAAGCTGCAATAATGATGACAAAAGTTTACCTTTCCTCTACACAGACTTATTTAAAAAACTGAGCTCTGACATGAACCATGGATTCCCTCCATCTTCTCATCCTATTCTTTGACCCACAGCCTCCTTCTGTCAGCAATTAGCTGAGACTGTTTAGACATATTTTTCAGGGATTATCTTCACTTTACATCCCAGTGTCTTTCATGGAAAGAAAGAAAAATGTAGCATTGAGTGGAGTGTATTGAATTGAAAAATGTTTCTTTTTGGACAAAGAATAATCACTATATATATATATATACACACACACACACAAACCACCACCATACCCCTCTGTGTGTATATACATATGTGACTGTATGTGTGTATATACACGTATACATACTCATATATATACACCTTAATCTCAGTTCAGTTTAAGTGCACTTGAAACCATGATGATTTTAAAAAGGGACTATTTTTGCACAGATTTCAGTATCCAGAGACTTTAGCTACCTTTAGTGCCTTTCATTTTGCCTACTCGTCCTCATCTCATCATCTTTGCTCCTCAACTCTCATTCTTTCTACTCTTCCTTCTTAAGGAAGTCACATTTGGAATAATTAGAATAGATACAAGATTCTGCAATGCATCAAATATTCTTTCTATACTATTTCACTATATTTCTATCCTGAATATGTTTGGCAAAGTATTCTTATGATTGCCTGACAGTTTCTCTGATATTACACATAAATTAGTAGTTTAGAGTCACTGAACTTCATTGTAACTTATATGGTGCCTCAGTGTGAATGACTAAATGAAAAGCTCATTTACAAAACTAAGTGCATTTTTCATCTTTGCCTGGCCTGACTTCACCTCCTGCGTATGTGAGGCAGCATGTTTTTACTTTTCCTGGAACAGAGTATCATCAGTCTCCTATTCTTCCTAAGAGTGCCCATGACAGATCCAGCAGGGCTCAGCATCTGTGATTTTGCACTTTGGAAATCTTTGGCAATGATTTTATTCTTAAAATAAAAATATTTTTTGTTAACCTTGTGAACTGAATTTTGATAAAAGTCACTCTATGTGGTGTGTAATCTAATTATTCTTATGAATGGGACAAGGGTAAATCAGTATTCTTCCAGATATTACTCTAATCTTCCTTTCTGGGTTCAAAACTCTTGCTTTTTTTGTGTGCATGTGTATGTGTGTGTTTGTGTTTGCACATGAGAGAGAAGAGAGAAGGAAAGCATAAATCAATCAGCCAGTGTCCTGTTTATCATAGTGACTGTAAGCAGACCCTGGAGAACATATGACAATACAGAAACATAGTGAAACTTCCCCCAAATACTGTGCTAGTTCCTTTGAATCTGGGGTCTAGAGTTGTAATTTGTATCAGTCTGTTTAAGAGACCTTGAAAAACCTTTCTTCTGTGAATGTTTTCTGAACATTTTCTGAACCTGCTTGTGTTTCAGGCCTCTATAATTTCCTCTGTAGATCAGAAAGTTCTGTAATATATTATTTGCTATGTGAAAATTACCTCTTGTTTGTTTTAAACCCAGTGCTAATACTTTCTTTGGCTACACTTTGCTTCCTGTGGTATGAAAAATTATGAATAATCATTCCCCTTAAACTCTTCATGTGGTTCTTGATTTTGTTGATTTCTGTCCATCATCATTATTGATAAAAGAATACCAGGGCTTCTCTTTTGCTCATTGTTCCTATTTCAGTTTTACCAACATCCATTTCCTCTTCTTCACCATCACAGCACATCATACTGGGCAGACACTTTCAAAGAACCATTCAAGATCTCTTTCTTGCATTCAGCATCCTCCCTTCCTTCGACGCTCAGCAATGACCTTTTTGAATGTAATTAGTTCTGTAGCCTTAGCTTCACCATGAATTTCCTTTCAATCTCTTTGTGCTAGCTTCCTGCAGTACCTATAAACACTCTTACTGGCATTAACAATCTCAGTTTCCTCAAAGCTCTGGAGCCTCTTTTGCATTCTCATCCTTCTCAATCTGCTGCCCTTAGCTGATCATAACCTCCTACTGGGAACCTATTTTCATGAATTAATGCCGTCCTACTTCTTTAGTTCGTGCTTCTTTATCTTCCTACTCAGTTACTGTCTTAGGATCCTGTGAATTTCTGCCTCTGCCTTCAAACTCATTTTAATCCTATCAAGGGGCACTGTTAAATCCTAAGCCTTTCCCTTCTGCACCACAAGATCTTGGTAGGTCTTGTAGAAAAGAAGCTCCTGCATAAAGAATCTTATCTCCATGGATTCTATCCATAAAATTTCCCCTGAATCATCTGCTTCAGTTGGCCTTCTCCATTTTCAGTTCAAAACACTTCATAGGCCTATGCTTAGCCTGCATCACAGTCTCACTGTAAACTACTTAGTATATGACTTCTGCACATTTCTATGAAACTATGTGATAAAAACCAATGCTATGCTACATGCACAGTACTATTAAAAATGTTTAATACATGACTTGTCTTGATACTTTATGTGAAGTACTGGTTCCTTATTTGCAAAAGTGCACATTTTCCTTAGGTTAATAGCTTAAATGTTAATATTTCTAGATTGCTTTTTTGGTGAGTCTAACAGATACTTCTGGCTAGTCATGTAGAACAAATATCACAGTAAAGCAGCACAAAATTCATGTGCATCGTGAAGTCGTGTTTGTCAGTGTGCTGATGGATAAACCAGCATTTCTCAGCAGAACTTCAGGTGCATAGAGAAATGTACGCGTGAGGTCTTTTAGTCATAAAAATATCATCCTACTGTGCAGAATTTAGTATGTAGTTCATAAGTAAACACAAACTTATTTTTCCCCTTGAAATATAAAATACTATTCAAAAACCTAAATAGCTTCCTTCGGTAACTTGGAATTTAAATGAAATTTTTATCAAAGGGTTGGCAGAATTCATTTAAAAATATCTGCTCAGAGACCTCAGGAAATTACTTTTTCCTATGGCTCTGATTAAATATTTCATGGCAGTACATGCTTATTTATTTGTACTTGCTATGTCAAGATAAAAAACTCAAACAAACAAGCCCCTCTCTTTATAGCAAATATACTTATTTTGAATATGGTGCCCACCAAAACTAGCAGACCTGACCTAGGCAAACTGCTGAGTCTGCAGGGTGAATGTTGTCTCATGCTGAAAATGATCACACAGGAACTTTCCTCTCTGACAGCTTCTGGAGCTGGTTTGTTAATTTAACACTTCAGAAATGTATCAAAGACCACAGGCAATTTGTTGTACTGAAAGGCAGGGGAAGCATGTCTAACTTTAGAGCTTCCATTGGTACAGAATCAATGGTAGATAACACAAGCAGCTGTCTTCTATTTTTAAAATTAACAATAGTTTGATAAGTTTAAAACCTTCCCTTTTTCTGGAATAACTGTTGTGATATTTTTCTTCCTCCTGAACATTTTGGATTACTGGATTTCCTGTAATTAAACACTGGTAAACAAAACTGACCACAGGCCTAGGTCCATTCTAGCAGTCACTGTGTAGGACTATCATGGGCAGCATCCCTTTTTTCACATCCTTTTTTCACTCTTGATTTACAAGCCTATGTTGTCGTCTTCCTTGTTGTGGTTTAACCCAGCAAGCAACTAAACACTACAGAGCCGTTCACTCACTTTCCCCCTCCCTAGTGGGATGGGGGAGAAAATCAGGGGGAAAAAAAAAAAGTAAAATTCATGGGTTGAGATAAAGACAGTTTAATAGGACAGAAAAGGAAACAAACAAACAAACAAACAAACAATAACAGCAACAGCAACAATAATAATAATATACAAAAGAAGTGATGCACAATGCAATTGCTCACCCCCCGCTGACTGATGCCCAGCCAGTCCCCAAGCAGCGATCGCTGCCCCCCGGCCAACTCCCCCAGTTTCTATACTGAGCATGATGCCATATGGTATGGAATAGCCCTTTGGCCAGTTGGGGTCAGCTGTCCTGGCTGTGCCCCCTCCCAGCTTCTTGTGCACCCAGCAGAGCATGGGAAGCTGAAAAAGTCTTTGGTTTAGTGTAAGCACTGCTGAGAAACAACTAAAAACATCAGTGTGTTATTAACATTATTCTCATCCTAAATCCAAACCACAGCACTATGTCAGCTACTAGGAAGAAAATTAACTCTATCCCAGCTGAAATCAAGACATTCCTCTTCACCCACCGCAACACTTCTGCAACCTAGAGTAAAAAAAAAAAAAGATCAAAATACAGCAGCTTGTTTTGTCTCTTCGACCAAAGGTTTTTACTGGGTTCATGAAACATCTTATTTGTTTGGATTCAGAGCTATTCCTTCCTCAGATGTAATGTGAAAGGATACACATCTCCAACTCTTGCTTCTAGGATGTCCTGTCTGATTCAGTCTCCTAATTTTTTTATAAGCATCTCAAAGAAGCTCTTGCCTAGCTTTGTGGTCACATAGCAAGCTCATTACTGTGAAGCAGCCACTTTTTCTGCCATTCCAAGCAGCTAATTTTGTGTAAGATATAGAAGAACATCCTGGCAAAGGATCTGCTTGATAAGGCATGTATTCTGAGAAATAGATAATGAATCTTTACACTTTTTCTTTAACATCAGAAAATGTTAGCAAGTTTTATTTGTTTTAAATGTATGCTCCTTAACACTCTTTAGTCTGGAGATTTTTTTTCCCCTTATGCCTGAGCAAAAATATTTTAATCTTGAAGAAAACGAGAAATCAAACCTTCATTCAGCTGGTGGAAAAAGGCCATGATAGAGTTTTTACAAATTCCAAGAAAAAATGAACTCATAATATCAAGTTTTCTACAATTTTCTAAAAGATGCAAATCTTTTTTGTTAAGTTATCAGTGGCTGTTGTCATTTTTGTTGTGGTTGTGTTCCTAACATAGATCAGCCTCTATGTAGTACATGCATATGCTGAAAGAGAACCTGTCTCAAAGATCTTTAAATACATTGTCTGATGCTATCGACAATGCAAATAATTGTATGCTTTTTTATGAAGCTAGATGAAATCACTTGTTTTCATAACTCTTCTTATATAGGGACCAGTTCTAGCTATTTGTTGGGGTATGTGGGATTACCAGTTACAGCTTTGCTATGTTGACTTCTTAAATCCTCAATAAAACACTAAGAGAAAGAAATTAATCACCCTTGCCAATTTTAACAGGAAACAATTACTGCTGGCAAATAATAAATGTTTCACATTTACAAATTTGCGGTTTTTTGGCATGTGCAGCTTCCTGGTAATTTAAAGGCACTCCCTACCTACCTTTAAGCATACGAGCAAGGGGTTTCTCCAGAGTGTTTGAGATTTGGAAGAATGAAGATGTTAGGTCCGACTATTGATCTTGTACCGCCCACTATGGAGCGGCATAGAGCTCTGCATGTTTGCAAAGATTGACCCATGTGATGTGATGGCTTATTCAGTCATGGGTTATAGAAATAATATAGAAGTTGGCAGAAGAAAAATAAATTTTTCCTTTGAAATTTGTATAAATATTATTAATTTTCAGCAGATGAATTTGCTCTTCATCCAGTGGCATCCATATGCATGTCTACATTATTATCGACAAATAACAATTTCTCTTTTAACTTAAATTTTTGTGACCTTACTAAATATTTATGAAATTTTTCCTCTTTTTCTGGATGACAGTGAAATGTTTTTTAAATCTTTGCAGCTGGTGATTAAAGAAAACAAATGTCATTAAATGGAAATTAAACCTCGGAAAAATGATAAACAATAAAACTATGCATACTGCTATTAAACACCACAAAAATTTTAGAAAATATTTATTTCTCGTCCTTTATGCTCCTGTTCATAGAATCAAAGTAATGGATTAGTAGACATAAAAAGATGAACAAACTTTTAAAAATAAAAGCTAAGACAAAAAAAAAAGATAATATAAAGTTGTTTTACTGAAGTTAATAAACCCTACATTCTGAGACAAATATCCTCAAGCCATTTGTTTAAACAAGCATTAAGTTTAGCAGTACTACACCATAACATGATACTCCAAATTAAACTTTTGCATCTCAAGTGACCTTTATAGCAGTTTTACAGTTCATAAATTCTTTACAATAGTGCTCTGTGGAGTAGTTTTAATAAATCTTGATTGTGCTGTAAATGTTATAGCACATACTTGAAATGGCATTTCCAGTCCTAACAAACACAAGTGTGGAATGATTCCCCTATTCCATAAGGAGAATTTTGCTTCAGTATTCACGAAATACTGGAGAGTATTCCAGTAATGTGGAGGAAAATGCCACAAGTAACCCAGTCCTATTGGGGAAGAAAAGCATGTCTGATAAACATATTTATCAAAGTGGATGGAAAGCATACCAACTCCTCATATACCAACAGGAAGTCTTCAGTTTGCAGGGCTTCTAAAGTACTCCAGCATAGCTGAATGGAGACAGGATTATGTTTTCCATTTTCTGTTTTATTTTAAGACTTGATTTCCTGGCAAAGTGTCACCTCCATAGAACTGTAAACTGTGTGGTCTGTTTCATTCTCCTCAATACACTGGGGTAAGTGTAGCTAGTTAAACTATGTTTGCTTAATGCCATTTATCGGTTTAATATGATTTTTTTTTTCCTGAAAAAAAGAAAATTTAGTTAAATACCATACTGAAAGCACTCTGGTAATTTGTCAAATCATCTGTTTTGATAGAATTTTTTTCCCCCAGCTGTAGATCCTCCATCTTTTAGTCCAGCTATTTATTTACTTATTGACTCCTTAACAACTTTTCACATATTGTAGTTACATTGGATGAAAAAATCATCTCTGAGACATCATTTTGAGATGACCATGAGATCCTCTAAACAACTGGCCTCTCTTTAAAAGTTCATTTGTGAATATGTTTTCTCATTCTTGTACCTATAATTTAGTTGCTTGTTTACATCTCTGAGAGCCTTTTCCTTTGCTTGTAATTTTCACAATTTTCTTTTTCTTTTCTTGATCTCAGCCCAACTTTTTATCCTCACTGTATTTTTATCTTTTCTCCCTTTGTACCCCAGCTGTGAGAACATGAATAAACTCTGTCCTTTCTCCCTCATATAGTTTGTTAAAGGTGTTTCTACGCAAATTTAGGCATTTGAAACTAAGTTTTCAAACTATATTTTCTCTGTAGATGTTGTTATTGAAAATAAGCCAAGCTTGACCCCCCCCCCACAATTCCATGAATGTTAAATTATGGATGTTGAAGTCAGAACTCTAAGTCTTTACTCATTTTAAGGATCTTATTCATAAAAAATGCACAAGTTAATGATGAATTAGTTAAAAGATAACTACTACCATGTATATTCATTTTTTTGCCCTAAAATGAGCACAACCTACAAGGTTTGAAAACCAGTCTCTGCTGTTCAAGTACGCACAGTGTGACTCTGAGAAGGTATAATTACTGATCTATTAATTTGCTTATAAACAATGAACAATATATATCATGTTTTACAACAAAGAAAGATGGTATATTGGATAGACAGATGCAATTAAACTGAAATCATAAATGTTAAGGTCTGGTATAAATTATTAATACAGAAAATCCATAAGAGGAAAATTATTATAAGTAGTCCTATAAGAAAATGTATAATGTAATATTAATGAATCTGGGTTACAGGCCCATTATTAGTAATACAGACATTGTTTTTTCGCACTAGTAAAATGTTGATCCACAAAGGCAGTTTAATAATGAATGGCAGATTCAAAAAACGGTCTATTCCTCCTGAGGATGGAAATATGTAGATCAAGGTATCTGTCTGAGCAATTTAAAGGTGGCAGAGGTTAATAGTCTCTATAATTGCCAGAACCTGTGATGAGTACTTAAAGCAGTCAGCTCTTGCAAATATGGTATCTACAAATTACACATGGTATTAGGAGTGGGAGTCAATTTAGTATATTGTTTTGGTGATTTTGCCTATAATTATATCATGGGATTTTTTTTTCCCCATCTGCTTTAACACTTTACAGTTACCCTGTAATCAGCTAAACACAGTTGAAAGGACTGTGAACACAGACAGTAGAACATGATGTTTAGCAAAGGTGATACAATCAATCTATCCTTAATTTTTTTTCTAGATGCATTTATAGTTTTTTCAAGACTCTTAGGGGGAATCTTTGATATTTGAAAATTTCTGGTGCCACATTTTTTCCTGTACGTTATTTTGGGTAGAATTTTTAAGTGTATCGTCCTTAGAATTAACTATATTAAACATGATACTGTAATAAATGCCAATGCATTGGTCTTAAACATCTGATTTATATGCTCTGAGGTAAAGATTTTCTTGGCTTTGGAAGTTAAGTTAGATGAAACTTTTAAACTCTTTCAACCTTTTTTATGTTTATTATTTGGATGACAGTGATTCAAGGAAAGCTCAAGTGAGACTAGATTCCGAATGTGCTAAGAACGATAGGAAAAAGTACTGGAAATCACTTCTGTCCTGAAAGAGGTGAGGCAGAAGTGGGAATGGAGGCTCAAAGAAGCAAATATTTTTGCATGAACAATGATTATCAATTGAGCTTTCTGTTTAATCAAGGCAAAAACTAGCTAAGCAGAGAGCACCTATTACACCACTGAGGTGATCATCATCACTCCAGAGCCCAGACTCTGAGATGCATAACCTCGTGCAAATTAGCAATTTCCTTTTATACCTTAATTATAAAAATGTTAACAAATGATGCAATCCTTTTCTTTCAACACTGAGTAGTGCTGATTACAAGCTAGAGAATCTCATCTGCATGTTGATGCTTGCTCTATTTTCCTGCTTCATCCATTTCGCCTCTTCACATGCTCTTTCCCCTACATTCTTTCCTTTCCTGTCATCTTTTTGCTTTCTTTCTCTGCAGAATTCATGTTGCATAATCTCTCCATCCCTGCCTTCTCAGTTAGTTGCTCAACTGTAAGGAGTGATATGTGAGAGCTGCAAGAACTTAAGTGTAGGAAATTCTGAGGCGGCTGTAGAGTGCTCATAAGAATTATCTCCTTTGCTGGAACTGATGTGTTTATTTATTGCTACTCCCAAAACTAGAGACCCCCCAAAGTCTCAATTCTCTTTAAGCTCTTCAAGTTTAAAGTTGTTTATATTTCCATAAAAGAAGTAAGACTTGACCACCCTTTTTTGCTTAGCAAAAGTGACTTCTGTACATAAATCTGACAGACTTTGAAACACAAGTTATTCTTTAGAGAATGTTAAATTATGGACTCAAACAAAAACCAGATTCTAAATTAGGAAATGTTTCTGCCAGCTTTCAATATATAATGCAAAATCAGAACAATTCATAAGCCTGGTGTTACATTTTTTAGTTTGTGCAATACCATAGCTGATCCTAAAAAACGCTATATATGATAGCCATCCATTGTGAGAATGCTACATTCTGTTATAACCTACTCAATGAAAAAAGGTATGACTGAGAGCATGATATCTGGGACAAAACCACTGCAAAAGAGACAATTTTATATGTAGAAAGGAGCCTTACTAGATTTCCTAATAAGAAAATGTTCAGATTTTATATTCCTTTTAAGCCATATTCCTACTAAGAAATGAATTGCATTTGCAATACAAACCTTAGCCTTGCAATACCAACCTTAATACTCAGTGGCAGTATTGAAAATCTGAATAATTTCAAGAGCCATCAGTAACAAAGGTAGGCCTCTGAAATACCTTTCCTGACAAAAAGAAGCAAAATATTTTATTTGCTTTGAAATATCTCTTTTTAGTGAAAATGCACTGAGATTGTGTTGGAAAGTAGTGCCAGTCTCCCATCATTTCTTTGACTGTAAAACATGCTCAAAAGGAGAGCTTGGCTATACTGAAGATCAAATGAAAAATTCTTCCTACTTATGGTTATGAACTGTTTCTAAAATCATCTCTGAATTAGGAACACCCGTTAAAATGTATATCTGGAGATGTTAAGTTGACAGCATTGTTCTTTGTGAATACCTTTTGCACAGAAAAGCGAGACTTGAACAATAGTGAGTAGAGTTTTCTATGAAAAATCATACTGACTGAATACCACCCACAGATTGGATAACATCCAGTTAAGTCATCCTCTTCTCATTTATAACCATCACTCATAGAACACACATTCCAAAACACATGCAAAGATTTATAGCAAAACTAGATCACCTAGAATAATATGTATTAGGTTTAAATATAAGCTATCCTGAGCCCAAGTGACAGTCTGTTTTTACTGTCTAATAATGCAGAACTTTAAATGTGCAGACTGGCAAATTTTACCCAACTAATAATAAATAATTGTTCTACTTTCACATAGAAAAATGTTTTGGAACAGATTATTATGAATTTACTTATCTTCTTGGTAACAGAAATTGGCTTAATCTCCCAGCAGCAGAGAAATAACTCAAGGAAGAGTCATCTAAGTGTTGATACAGAATTGTGCCCATACACTATGAAAATAGCTTTCTGAAAAGTAATGACAATGTAAATGAAAGAAGAAAGAAGAGTCTAGTTCCAGTCCAGTTTTCTGCTTCCTATCTCCGTCTTGTAAAAAGGATCCAGCATCATGACCTTCCTTAAGAGACTATCTATTGTTTGTTTTTTTTAAATAATTTTGGCTCTCCAAATGCAGGAGAGCTCTGTCATATTTACTCGAAGATATTCCCTTGGGTTATTTCAGTGGTCTTTAGAATTCAGCTGATTCAGAGTCTTACAAAGTACAACATTTAGGCAAGAGTACGTCATTGCCTTGAATTGAACAGGTGAACATGCAGCACTAAGTTGTGCTAATTTTGGTTTCTTCTAAATCACTTGTCATGTATGTGTTTCCGTGACCATTTATCTATTCCCATCCAAAGGAAATGGAGACTAGAAGCTACGTTAATCCCAAAGTCATAATGATTTGACCAAGGAGTATGAGGAGTTAAGATAGATTATTACATTGAATAAATTTAAAAAACCAAACCAAACCA
>VZTL01084324.1:0-24180 GCA_013400535.1 Scopus umbretta
ATATAAATACATATTAATATATATTTTAGATCTGGTCAAATACAGAGAACAGACAAGCAAAAAGAGCCGGGAACAAATGGTGAATGAAAAAATTTGTGAAAGAATTGAGTAAGTCACTCTCTATACAAATAAGTTGAAATTAATTTCCTGGTATGACTAAATCCCCAAAGTTTCACAAATTTTAGTATGAATGCTTCTGAATACCTTAAAATCCAGACGGGAAGTGAATTAATCATTCTTCCTCATTGTCTTGTTGACAAAGTCTTCCTCCTCATCCAATCAAGGCAAGGATTACACAGTGGGTTACTAGCTGTGCTCAGTGAATGTTGAGTAGCACCCATCAGCTGAAAGTTTGTCACAGAAAATATTTGGTGGATCCTTGAGTACGCAGAATACATTAGAATGAAATCAGAATTTATTTGCAAGTGATTCACTGACTGCAGAAATGTCTGCATTTATAATGAGTAGTTTAACAGTCTCCACACACATTCACGGTTTATACGGAGCACATCTGTCATTTAATTAAAAAAAGGAAATATGAATTAAGTATATAGATTTGATCAAGCCATGTGTATTTTAGTGAGGTATTGGTACAGATGACAGCCCTCAGTACATTGTTCTAGTATGTAACTTACCTGAGGAATGCGGACAAACTCTGACATTATTACTACTTCTAATATGACCAGACTCTGCAGTCCTCATAAGTGCACAGTGTATATTAAAGCTCAAGAAAACTTCATGTATGTTTTTGTTGGTATGAGAAGGGGTAAGAACACACCCATACATGTGCTTTTCTGTTCACATGTGTTAATGAATAGATATGCATACTTATCTTTCTTGTATTATATAGTATAACTCAGTCCAGTATAGTATGTGTATTATTTTTACGATGATAGGTCTGCCCTGAGTGTCCAGCATTTTTCTTCTCTGCTTGAGACTGCATTGAATGACACAGATTTGCTTGAAGAGAAATCTGGAGTTTGCATAGTCTGAATGAGTCTTGGTGAGATTTTGTCCTACCTATGTGGTAAACTGAAATGGAATGTGGACAAATGTATTTTCCAAAGAAACCTAGGTAGGCAAAAGTGGAAGAAATGGCTTCATTCTCTTCCTCTCTTCTATAATATTTACTCACCATCTGAAAGCTGTGAAGTGTTGTGACTACACATTTTTTTACATGATACCTTCAGTTCAGTTCTTTTTCTACAGTTGCTAAAATGATGTTATTGATAAATAACATTTATAGGTCAGGGCTGACCTTTGGATAGTCTGGGAAGGCACCTGGTATCTGACAGCACAATCAGGACCCAGAGCACAATGGAGCTGCTGTGAGATGAGCATTAGTTCTGCAGTTAGTCTATAATTACATGGCTGGTTTGTGATGGAAATTACAGGTTACACCAAAGGGTTCTGCAGCCACTTGGGACTGCATTCATAGGGTTAACATATAGTTCAGGTTCTTTATTTATGTGAATTAACTAGACTCCCGAAGTTGCTTTGCTGGAGTGGATTATTCGAAGGACATTACATGTCCACAGCATGTGCATGTTCCGTATAATTGAACAATGAACATCCTGGAGGGGATTATATGGAAGGCCCAAATCCCCGTTGGCACGGCTCCACAGAGTCATTAGTGTTACACCAGCAGCAGAGCTGACCCCAGCCCTTGCTCAGCGATTTGGCAGGCCACCTTGCCATGAGGACATTCCAGCACTTCCAGGGACGTGAATTTGGAACAGAGATATTTCAGCGAGATGATGTTGACAATTGTTTGGTTTTTAAAGAGTTACCACATAATGTTAAAATAGTATCTTGCCTTAATGCGAAATCTTGATGCGGTGGTATCTCATGATCTATTAATCTGGGGAAAAATGTAAACCAAAAGATAATAAATGTAAACAGTGATTAAACCACAAGCATTCTTTCAAGTAAATGACAATATAATTAAATTTGAACTCCACAGTGCAGATTCTTTTAGTGCATAATTGAAATTGTGTGAGATGGTTTGGCAATATGTTTAACATTAACTTAAAGCAAGTAATTTTGGGCACCAGGGTCTGATCTTTCTGTTATTGACATCAGTTGTGCAGCTCCCGCAGGCTGTGTCTATACTATGGCTTCTTTGAGATGTGCCTCACAGACCTGGTCCCGGAGAGTCCCCCTCTGTGTCCTGGCTCCATGCTGGGGGGAGATGGGGCTGTACGCCATGCCTCTCCAGAGCTGGGGTCCCTTCAAATGAAACCTGAGCGTGCAGGTGGCACAAGGAGCTGCAGGGTGACCTGCTGGTAAAGCCAGGCAGAAGGAATGCCAGGGGCTGCCCAGCACACCTTCCCACAGCTGGCATGCCCTCCTGGGGACATAAAAGTGGCTGTACCACGTTCAGCCAGAGGTCCATCTAGCCCTCTTGTCTGTTTTTGACATCAGCTGAAAATGTGTGCTTGGGAAGAGTATAAAAAAAAGGAAAAGCATGTAGTACTGCTCCCCCAGAATATCCTCCTATGTGTCTGCAGCCTTCAGGTTTGGGACTTTGGATCTTATGCTTTCAACTGATGTACCAGTATTCCTTTCTGCTGGTCAGCATGCATGCCTGGGAACCAGGACCCTGGCAGTTTTTGCAAGAAAGACCCCAAGCTTTTGCTTGAGGTCTTCAGCTAATGAACAGAAGCTCCCAAATTTAAGGAGACTGGATGACAGTTTAAAGCACCATCACCTTGCTCCCTGCAGATAGCTTTCTAGAGATCTTGGCCATGGGAAACGCTTTTAAAGCCCACACTTCATACGCTCACGTTGCCAAATCAAGGGCACCAGCATCGCAGGAGTTGTGATCCCACGCCATTCTCAGGGCAGTGGAGATCAGACAGGAGGCTTATCCCATGGGCACTGCTGCACACCTGAGACCCAGCTAGGAACATGTCTCTGGCTGATTCATCTGCCTTGCCCCAGCCCCAGATGATGGTCTGAGGCCCTGTGAGGTACATGGGACAAGCAAGGGCACTCCTAGCAAACTTGAACCTGCAGTGACTACAGTGCAGGTAGGCGTGCACTCAGCTCCATAGTTAAGAGTAAAATAGAATAGAATATACATTGATGATAAGTGAGGAAAGACAGGGAAAAAAGAAGACAGACCCTCACTGAAGAACTCTAGGGACTGACTGCCTTGACCTCAGCAACTAAGAACCATCAACTGCCGCAGCCAGCACTGCTAACTAAACAGCATCAGTTCCATAGGATTGCATGATTATATAAACATAAACGATAAATAAATATAAAAATATAAATAATAATAAAAAATTGCTCATAGCTCCTTGCTGTGCTATGGAATGAGGCTTGCTGGGAGAGCCATGAATTTGGGGTTCAGCGGGGGTTACAGGGTTGCCAAGCTGTGGTTTCCAGAGCATTTGACAATAGCCTCTTGAGAGCTGGCTGGTCACATGCTAACGGCTCCTCTTTGTTTTTTCCAGCCACTAAACAACAGCCACAAGAACCAAGAGTTATATTAAGGGTATTCTTAGCATAGTGGTTCCTCAGGCTCTTCCCACAGTGAGAAGAGACAATTTCTACAAGGACTTTGTGACTGAGAGTGGCATCCAGGAGATCTCAGCCCAAGAAGCAAGCTGGGATTAAAGTCGTGGACCAAATGTGAAAAATTCCAGAAACTTACTTAATTCTGGTAGTAGTTCATATGACTGACACTTAGGCACTAGTGGTTTCCCAGAAGTAGGAGCTGGTGGATTCGTGAAGATGATTCTTTCTGAATCCATCTAAAAAATTTTTTTTCTGAGGTAAAGGCTGTACAAACATTTTTGTTGAGACTCTCCTCCTTTCTATGCAAACCTGATTTAAACTACTGTTAGACTCATTGTAGCAGATGCACAGGAACAGATCACAGGCTAAAATAAACAAGCAAGCAAAAGTGAATATACGCACTTCTTCCTACCATCTACCCCCTCAAGGATGATTTTATGCCTGTTCGAATTCACACAGTTGGGCTTTGGGAGGACATTTAAGCTGGAGTTCAAAATCCTGCATTTGTCCACAAATGGTTTAAAGCTTTTGATAGTTGATAATGTTAATGTGACCAGTCGGCATGCATAGCAAACAGCTGGCAGTGAGTGCCAGCTAGCTGAACGTGTTTCACTTCCTTGCTATTGTCGATGGCTTGAGAAATACCTTATTTTTGGAAATTATCTTACTTTTTAAAAGAAGAACAACTGACAGAGTCAGCCAGGGGACAAGAATAGACCAACTTTTTCTGTTAATGTTTTCCAAAATGGAAGTGGAAGTCAGGTAAAAGTCTCTTTAGAGTTTATCTGATTCAGTTTAATAAAACCTCCAATTATATATCTTCATGGCATAGATTTAAATCGTTACCAGTGCCACTGATGACAGAGGTACAGTTTTGGAGTTCTAATTAAACCCTAGGTAAAAAACTTATGAAAGTTCCTTAAGCAATTTGCACAATCCTGATTTTCAGCTGCAGATAACTAGTGATCCCTGCGCCTCCAATCCCACATGATGTGGGATTAAAACAGGTTAAAATTACATTGTTACAATTTAGAGAGATGAGCAGTGAATTCTCAGCAAGACTTTTTATTTTGGAAAATACTCATTTCTCAGATGCCTTTCTCGATGCGAATGGATACTTCTTGCTGGAGTATTCCGTGTGAACCCAGAATCACTGTCAGTGCACTCGGAGCCTGGAAGTGGCTGTTTTGGAGGCTTGGCCTGGGGTCCCACATGCCGCAGAGGGTTGCCTTTTTCTCTCTTCTGGGAAGAGACCGAATTCCTGCTTTCTGCTGGCCTGCGTAGCTGTTTTCTGGCCGAGGTATGCCTACGAAGGACTGGATCCTGTTGAGAAAATGGATCTTGAGGTAACTTTAAAGGGACATCTCTTCTTGAAGAGAGGCTGCAGTAGCACAGCGGCCGCCTCAGACACTGTGGGCGGCCAAGGAGCTGCCGCTTGTGCAGCTGTGCTGCCCTTAGCGCTGCAAAATGGCTTGTTCTATATTTAGCTCAGAAAGGAGACGACAGGGAATGTGGCTGCTGCATATGAAATACTGACTGCACCAGACAAGGTAATTAGGACACTTCATGAGGAGGCAGCAAGAAGTTTAAAGCTGAGAAGAGGCTGTTCTTTTTTCACATGAGAGGGAAGGAATTTGTGGACACAGCTGCATCACGCTGTTAGCGCTCAGATGCTAAATGGACAGAAATGGGACTAGAAGAATTTAATGGTGGGGAAATTTGTAGAGAGCGTTAAAATGCTAGTCTTTCAGAGAAAATAGGTCCTGGCGAAACAGAAAATGTTCTTGCACTTTTCTCCCTCATTTTTTTTGCCATTTACACCCTTCAGAGACTGGATCCCAGATTAGTAGGGTTGCTAGTTAGTGCCAGGGTGGCATGTCTTATTTTCCCATGGTGATGTCTGCTAAAATTCAGAGTAAGTTTATGCCATTTAATCAAAACAAATATATGGCAAAAAAGGTAAAAATGGTGCAATCAGCTTGATTGAATACTTACAGATACTATGAGACTGAAAAAACACATACCAACCACATTGCTCTAGCCACAGTTTCAGCTGCAAATGGTTTTATCTTTCCATTTATAGGAAAGGTCAAGAAAAGTTTGAGTCACCTTTTCACATGCCTAGGAGACAGCTTTTTTTCCTCATACTTCCCAGCCACAACATTTGTCTGGATGCCCCAGCAGAGGGGCTGCTGAAGGGAAATTCTGCCTGTCAGTCCATCATGTCTGGGCTGTGCTTTGCCCTGGAGCCCACATTTGTAGCCCGGGGAACGCTGCAAAGCTTTTCCCTAGGCTTTGGAGGGGGGTGGAATAAGGAGGATGCAGGACGATGGGGTGCACGTAACCCAGGTCTGGGGACAGACTGGTTTCCCTGCATGGGCACCGATGATGGATGGAAGTGGGTTGTACATGATGCATTTTTATTTTGGGGCATTCATAAAGAACTATCCAGAGCTTGGGATAAACTTCTCTGTTAAATGGTCTCAAACTGCAGATAGGTAAATAAAACAGTATTTCTATCTTGCAGTGTCAGTACCAGAATACTGCAAAGCAGCCATCATTCCACACTCCTGCTGGACATTTCTGCGCTTTGTTAGGGCATTTGCTCCATTTGGAGCAGTGTCTCTCTGTGCTGCTGCTTTATAAAAGAAGCATAACGATGGGAAACATCCCATCCCAATCAAGCCATTGCAATGGAGGAAACTCTGACAGGGACTGTTCAAAAGAAAAGGACTAAACAGTTCAGCTGATCTCTTCCATTTAGTATTAGTTTTAGGTACCAGTTGCTATGGCAGTAGAAGAAACTATTTAAAATTGTGTCCTTTTAAAATCTGCAGAATTCTTTTGTATTTCATCAGCACAGAGTGTATTTATAGTTAGTGCCAGGCATATATTGGACATATTTTGTTTTGTAGCTGAGAGTGTCCAGCTTAAGATTTGTTTTAAATTGGCTGGAGATTTAACTGGCTATTTAATTTCTAAGTTATTTCTGCCTTTGAAATGGTATCCTCTGAACAGGCCAAATTTTAAAATATAAAGATAATATGTATTTTATAAAATATAAAGTATTTTAGCCATTTCCATTTTTACTCATTCAAAATACCCATGGAATAAGATCTGACTTCTTTTTCAGTGGCTCCTTCAGCTACTAAAAGAATTGAAGAAATTAATTCAGCCATCTGCATTTTTAAACACAGCTTACTTCTTCAGTCCTTGCTAAAACACTGTTCCCACAAAGTTCACTCTAGAGTTGTAAAGATATTCTCATCTTTGCGGATTTGCAGGAATCAGTCCAACATGTATCCTTTTAATTATATTTTTTATTATTAATATCTTGTAGTCATTCACCCTTTGCTGCCTCCCACTTATACCTAACATCTATTAGGCTCTCACTGAGAAATGATCTCTTAGAAACGACATACAGAAAATAAGGAAGGAGGGCCGGCAACAGAATGCTTCAAGATAGTGGTGATGAGGATGCTGAAAAAGAAGTGAGCAAGATAGGAAACAAGAGGATCTGGAGGTCAGCAGAGCAGGAGCCAGCAGGAAATGGAGGGAGGAACTGAGCATCAGAAGCAGCTGATAGATTCATTGACTTGCATTTTCTTAGATTAATACTTCCTCCCTTGATATCAACAGCCGAGGCTGCATTGCTTTGCGTCTTAAACCACCGGCCTGTGTACCTGACAAATGCTGCCTGGTGACTTTGCATGTCTTAAAGAGCAGAAAATCTTGGTTACTCTGTCATAGGGATGTAAAACCATGCAGGGACTAAAGGAGGAGAAACATTTGCTTCACTAAGTGACATCTAGAAAATTCAAGTATTTGCTGAAATCAGGCCTGTTTATAACAAGCACTGGCCAGCTGAGATTTACTCTTCCTTCTCTCATATAGAATTATTTCATAAAGATTATGAATCTTTCTGACAAGAGGGAAATGGTGATGGTATATCCATGGGATACTTCACTGCAAATCCTAAAGGCTTTTCATATTTTAGAGAAATTGGATTTATTTTAAAAACAGACTCAAAAGACTGTATTTTATTAGCAAATTAACAGTGAACATAGGATGGAATAAATAAAGCAAAGGAATGTTTTAGAACATATTAAGCAATTAATTTGCTAAAACTTGTCATCTGGTAATGGGTAGAAAAGGAAAAGTAATTTTTAATTTTGCAACATAAACACAGGCTATGCACATTTCATGCACATAGACAGTGCATGAAATAGGTGCTAATCAACATTTATTTGGGAATGTAACGGCTAAATTAATTTTTCAGAAACTGCTTGGACTGGATCTCATTAAATAGTCTTCCTTTCTGTTCACTGTGGGATACACAAACCATAGCATGTTCTCACAGCTGGTCAAAAGCAGAGTTTATAGCTTAATGCAGTATTTGTTAACCACGTGCAAAGATCAGCCATAAAACAATACGTGTTGAACTAAATTAGTAAAAGAGCATAACCCTGATCAAACTACATTGTCATATGTTCATCTCCCAAAGCACATACAGAATGCATAAAAAAAAGGAGCAATAAATAAACCTTAGAGTAACTGGTACTGTATTTGCAAATACAGTCTTCATGTTGGTTTTCCTCAATACCCTTCCCAAAGCTGTATTTAAGAGTGTGCCCAGCCTGAGACGGGCACACTCGGACCTGGCACTGTGCTAGACAGACCTTTCTTCTGCCTCAAATTCTGATAGTCTGATAGCGGCCTTTTGCTTAGTTAATTACCATTAAATGGTCTTTGTAGCCCATTTACAGATCCTTCTGATTCTGACAGGACAGGGTTTGAGGAGCCCCTTGTCCCTCTGCATGCTGTGCCTGGTCCCTGTTCCCCCGGTCTCTTCCCCCCGTGCCCAGTGTTTTCCCCTGCGGGAGATGTCCTCATACAGTCTCTGCCTCCAGCGCTGATATTAAGCAATGTGTAAATGTACAAAAAATGACCCAAACCTGTAATCCTGTGGAAATGTTATCATGTTAATTTGGCAAAATGTATTTTGCATAAATGCATGCTGATTGGCATTTCTTTTATTACCTTATAAAATTTGTTATTAATAGAAACCAACAGTAGCTGCTCCACTGCCTTTGATAGCAGGCTGCTGGGATTGTGATTGCCCAGGATGTCTGCTTACACTTCTAAGGTATTGTCACAAAGTCAGCTTTCTTTTAATCCTCTGCAATTACTAGGTGTTCCAAAACTTACTAGAAATGATGACGAATATTAAAGAGATCCTTGTCTGGCTCTTTTAAAATTCATACATGGGAATTATCTGATTCTGTTGATATTAAATCTTCATTTGGAATCTGCTGCTTGGCATCCTCTTTAGACATGGTTATAATTGGTATGCAAAGTATTTTATCATATATATATACCCACCTTTTTCCCAACTACAAGGCCAGAAATATTTATTGAATACTTCTGTCCTCTTGTACTAAAACCATTGTTAGGATTTCTTTTATTTTAGTTATACTTACATTTTGTTTTGTCCTTAATCTTTTTTTGCTATAGATTTTATCTTGTGTCCTATTTCCTGCCTTGTTCACTTCCCACTGTACCATGATATTTGATGCTGTCAACTTTATTGCTTTTCCATTTGTTTTAATAATTCTGTGACTTACTTTATTACTTTTTCCTTCTAAGTTATTATTTTTTTAAAACAAAGCAGAACATTGTCTCTGTCTCTCTCAACTGCAGATTTTTGGCACCCGAGAGAGTGTTCTTAAATTCCCAATTAGCATGAGTATTTTTTATCTCTAAAAGAAATTGTGGGCTTGATGACAGAAGTACTGTTTTAAGATTCGTAGCCATGTGATCGGACTAGAGAACCAGAAAGGCACTCTCTGGCTTTGTAAGCAGTAGGAAAATTCAGGAGTGCTACACTTGGATCATGAATATAGAACTGCATATTTGTTTCCTGAGCTTGCATTGATAACATTCCTCTGCAGCTGTTCTAGTAAAGGAGGCTGAACCCCGTCCAGAAACTTGCACGCCTGCACAGCTTTGAAGTGTAGCTTGTCGGTAAAGGCTTTCTGTTAAGTGTTTCAGACATAAAACCTCTTCTGTAGGCCCATGCAAAATGTATGAGTGCATTTTGTCCTTTGTTTTATTCCTTTTTCTTTTGCAAGTAAGTGTTTATAATATTCTTACAGTGAAAACAGCCTTTGTTACCTTTCGAAAAAGAACATCATTGATCTTGGGAGGCTGGATGACTACTGCATAGTTTTTCTCAGCTATGCCCCAGTAATACACACCTGAAGAGAAAGTCATGACATCAAAGAAAACATCAGTTGCCAAGTCTAGAACAAACAGGAGGACTTACCTCTTGGTATTCTGCAAGGTTAATTAGTAGGCTTTCATGTCACAGAATGCTATGGATGATAACGTTGTAGACCTTATCAAGAAAGGATTTGATGGATTCATGGAATAAAAGTCCATTGAGGTATACTGGATAGAAAGACACCATCTCTGATTCACAGGGATGATGACCACTGGGGATATTCTGAGAAAGCACCACTTTCTGCTTGCCCCAGGTGTATACTCTTTCCTGGGCATCCACTGCTGGGCACTTTTGGAGACTCATGCTGGGGTAGATGGACTTTTGGTCTGACCTGCCTGGCTGCTCTCTGCAATTAATCCTATTTGAGTCAATGGAAATAGAACAATTTGGACTGGCAACAGGGCTTGACCTGCATGGGTTTCCGCTGAAGTATTTATAATTCTGATAAACCAAGACTGAAATTAAAGAATAAAGGAAACACAATAACTCTTCCCCTGGTTCTTCTTATTGTGGTTTCATTCCTTTGTTTCTTGATGTGGATTCCAGAAAATTAATTGAGCATTAAGACCTAAAGAGCAGGACTTTTGGGGCTGATTATTGCACGCCTCAGCTGCTGTAATAAGGTATGAGTTAATGACTTTAACCACCTGAAAAGTGCAACAATTTCCCTGTAAATTCAGTGCCTGGAGTTACTTATTGCCTGATCACCTAGTCTGTAGCTCAGGAAAAAGGAGGAATTGAAAAAGCAGAAACTTACTGCTATTGTGTTTAAGAAGTGTTAAATAAAAGTAAGTTTAAAAATAAATCCAGATTCTTGCACTTCCTGCACATTATTGTCCTGTGCATGACATACCTGGCAGTGAATCAGCACATTGCGCTCATGTCTGAAGTTTGGAAGCTGTTTCATAACTACAGAGAAACCTGTGAGCAATCTGCAAAAGCAGCCAGGCCTAAATCTGGCAGCACCGCACATTGTAATACTGGCGTTCGATCAGGCGTGGCTGGTACAGGGATTGCTATGGAGCTGAATTTTAAGCACAGTCCTGCTTAGCTCTGTGTGTGCTTCTCGTAGGTCAGTCAGTGCTATCAGTAACTTTCCCTCTCAGCTCCGTTCGCAGGAAATGAGCAAAAAACCTGTCTGCTTTGAGTGCTTTTCAATACAAGGCAGAGAAACGGGTGAGCTGCAATTCAGTGCCCCTCATGTTTCTAGCACCCCCCCTCCCATACGTAGGAGGGCTACGTGGTTTTTCTCTTAATAGACAGCTGCATTTGTAAAACATCGATTGACTGGCCAGTGAAAATTTCAAGGCTGGACAGGATTGTTCCAGCAACGTGAGGGACTGAAAGGCTTATTTTGGGATTTCAACCTCTTCAAGACAAAGGCCATCCTCTCATCTGTATTTTTACAGTGCTTGGAGCTATGGTCTCTGCTCCTCATTGGGAAACTGTGCCTGCTGTAATTCCGTCTGCGTTTATTAATAGCAATAACAACAAAAGGCGGAAGCTAATGGAGACAAAGGATGGTGAGTTGCAGCAATTTGTGTTCTTTTCCCAGCTTTGTCACATACTTGCTATGTGACCTTGAAGAAGTTATTTAATCTCTTTCTGTTTTAAAGTTCCTCCGGAGACATAGGATAACAGTGCTTAGCAAGGGTGTTAGGAGGCTTAATTCAGAAGCATTTGTGAAGCTCGCCGGTCTGCGCAGAGGGGACATGTTCTATACACGGCATGGATGATTGTCTTGGTGGCAAACAATCTGCAGAAAACGCGAGCAGGTCATCAAAACAAGAAGTCTCATGCTGAAAAATGTCAGACTGACCCTTTCTGCCACCTCCGTGTAGTCTGGAGACAGATAAGGCGAAATGAGGGAATTCCTGTCTGAAGCAACACCACAACAGGAAACATTCCCTTTAAATAAGCAAAGGGAAAACAGCCACGAAACTTGCAGCAGAGTGGAAGAAAGAGCCTGCCCTGAGTACACAGGCTGTTGCAATCATCAAGAACCAAAATCTCCTCTCCTGGAGGCCTGAGGGGTCTCTCTGCCGCTGGCGCAGCTCTCCCAGCCTTCAGCAAAGGCTGAAACGAGCACTGCAGTTGGCCTTGACTCAGGCATTCCCAGCCATGCCTGGTCCTTCCCCTGCTAGTCCCCACTAACGCAGCTCTTCCAGCGGCATGGGGGCCGGCCGGGCGGCTGGCGAGCTCCCGGAAGCCGGCATGGCTGCCAGGCCCTGTTATCTCCCAAGGCACGCCCGTGAAGGGAGCTGCCTGGGGATGTGATTTACAGCGTGAGGCTGAATCCCATCCCTTGTTCTGTGAGCGGCGTGGCGGTGGCGAGAAACACCACCTCCTCCAGGAAGGGATGGCTGGAGCCGGGGTCCTGACAGTGAGGGATTAAACCACGAACAGACTTGGATGTGATACAATCAAAACCTCCTTCTTCCCGTAACAAATCTGCAGCTCCGAGGATCTTATTTTAAAGCACCTCCGGGAGATACCGCCCTTCCTTTCTCCTGTCTTATCCTTGCAGCAAAGCCCTGTCATGCTGTGCCACGCAGACCTGGCCTGCACTTCCTGGCATGCAGAGCTACGCCTTTCCCAATGAATTCCTAAATCATGTCACCACTGTAAATTTTCTTTTATTGCTTTTCAAAAATTTTATTACAGAAGGCTGATCCTTTCAGTTGGAGGCTCTTGCTTGAAGATACCGCTCTGGATAACCCTCAGGGAGTCACGGTTCCTCCTCTGAAGAGCACAGACTCTGAAGTCCGTGTTTCATTTATGGACAGCCCCTTCTGAGCACATGCCGGGAAGAGCTGCCAGAACCACACATAGGAGCATGTACCCAGAGAAGTGAAAAAAGCATCACTTGATCAAGGGAGCAGATTCTGTGAGTGCATTTTACACCGTTCAGATGGTTCATTCCCTTCCACGGATTAGTAATAACCAGGCGCTGTTTAGGTAGACGGCATTGAACCCCTATCTCAACTAGCTCACGACTAAAGGCAAACTCTAACACTTGGGAGCATTTTGCAGTTTTGTGACCTTCCTTCTCCAATTCTAGTTTTTCAGATCAATGCCTGGATTACATCTATTCACAGATCCAGGGCAGTGCCAATATTTTTAGCATGTGAAATTAAGGCAGGAAAGATACAAAAAGAAACACAAGCAGCAACAGTTAGCCGCTTGGGTACAGTAGAAAACTTTCTGCATTTTGTTTAGATTTTTCATAGTGTCCTGTGTCAAAACCACTGCTGGATAGGAATGGCTTGGCTTCATATAACAAAACAGTTTCAGCATTTTATAACATTTGGCATGGCTTTCAGAGAAGTAAAATGCCTGTCACAGAAGGCATTTTCAGCTGGGGCATATCACTGCTGGATGCACTGGCATTTCATTTCACTGACATGCATGCTATGTGCTGTTGAAATGCTACAAATTTCACTGGGATTTTTTTTTGGAACCTAATCCCTTGGTGACAGTAAACATGGCATATGAGAGAATCCAGATCAGAAGTTATTTGTGCATCACTTTACATCACCCCAAGCTTGCTGGATATGCTTTGCAAACTGCAGGAAGAGAAAAAGTCACTATTTTTAAAGTCTACTTCTAATTGCTGCATTTTTCAGTAGTGACAAACAAGGATGCAATTTCAGTTTCATGATTCTGGGCAATGAATACAGTTAATCACTACAGTTGCAGGAATAAATACCAGACTAAGAATGTGATCGACCAGACAAGAGAATCAAGAGAAATGTGCTGATTTATTATCTGCTGGAGTAACATTTCAGCTATTTGAGGAAAAGATGGTCCAAATGAAATGCAAACATAAAGCCTGCAACTTTTTTATGGTTATATGGCTATTTCTAGAAACCCATGCTCTATCCTGGGTCAGCTCTGATATATTTTCTTGCTTTTACATTTGTCACATTTTTCTCAAAATTTATTTATCAGAGTTGCTTAAAGGGTTCTGTTTATCATGAGTAATAAGTAAATAAAATAAATTAGAAGTTCAAGAGAGAGTGAAAGCTCTATGTGCACTGAAATATGTCTAGGTGATTGGATCACTTAGGTAGAAGCTTTTCCTGCAAAGGACTACCTGACCTGAAACTAAATAAAGCAGAAAAGTTCCAGCTTTATTGAATCTTCTTATGGAAGATTAATTAAACCCTAAAAACTTTCTGCCTCTGGTATGCATCCATCTTTACTGACTGGAGAATGAAGAGAGCAGAAAAATGAGAGCTGAGTAAAAGTTCATAGAAGTAGTTTTCTTAAATGAAAAAAAAAAAAAAAAAAGAATCCTCATTCAGTCTTCCTTATGCAAACCAGAATTTCAAAATTACAGTGTGAACTTTGAAATGAGTAAATGAGTGCCCTTTCCTTTTTTTCCAAAAGCCCTTTTCGGGCTTCTCCAGTGATGGTGTTAAACAGATGTTTTCCCTGATCAGCAAATAGTTTTCATGTCTCTTTGGAAAAGAATGAAGCTCCTTTGCTTGGGGACCAGACGTTTCCAGCCTATTTCAAGGTCTGAAATGTCTTCAAACTCCTCACTGCTTTGTCGAATCTAAGTACATTCTCCTGGTTCTTCTTTTGGCAGGTTTAATCGTTACCTGGCTGAGTTCCAGAATTAAAAGTAGGGGGGTTTATAGAAATTATTCAATACCTTGAACCTGGGGAGTTTCATTACCTGACTATCACTGTGGTAGAAAACACTGCAGAAGATCTAAAATTTAATTTCATGGTCCATTTGTTTTTGTGTCACTGCCTGTTCTGTGACACCCAGACCTGCATTTTTGTCGTCCCTTTCCTTCACATAAACATGTGGAAAGACAGCTATGTTTGGATAGACATTTTAATCCCAATGTTCCAGCATCTGCTGAAAAACTCAGAATTAATTGTAGCGTCTCAATTATCAAGCAATGAGTAGGTAGCAGAGGATGGTCGAGCACTCTCCCAGGGAAAGATGTCCAAATGAAAAAATAGGAAGGCTTTCCCACCCCCATCCATAACACAGCAGAGTGCAACAAATGTAGCCATGGTTATACTAATCAATAGACATTTAATTATTGAACCTTCCTGCCTGATGTTGGCCAATCAGATTAGAGAACTTTTTAAAAAATTTCTTGTCAAAATCTAGATGGATAAGTTTCCCTCTGGATGGATGGGTTGTCCTTAAAGCAAGCAGTAATTCAGACAAAGGGACATACATCATTTTTAATTGACGAAGGCTGGTCCCTGAACACGATTAATTGAAGCTTAGTGCCAACTAATGAATCTGCAGTGCAACACCATTGTAACACTTTGGCTTGAAGTTAGTGCTTCTAAACTACCACTTAATTGTTTCAGTTCATATAATTTGGATTTATGAATAAACATGCATTTTCCTTGGGGCTTTTCTAACCCGTTCTTGCTGTGGTGAACAAAGTAAAATGTCTTTTCAGTTTTGGTACTTCTGCAGTGTTTTGACTGAAGCACTGCTGGTTTTCTAAATTCTAATAAGATTTTCTCAGGGTAACATCACTGTCACTACAAGGACTCTGCTGAAATCTGTGATTAAAAGTGCAAATGGAAAATATGATTCAATGTGTTGTTTTTCTTAAACTCCCTGCTGCTTCTACAAGTTCATAATTTAAACCCTGTTAGCTTTATTTGAAAACATTTCTGTCCAGAAATATAGTATACAAGAACATATAATATTCTTTGCCAGTGAAACGTCTTTATGACAAATTTTAATTAACTTTCATTAATTAACATTAATATTTTAGGCAGAAATTCAAATTACCTAATAGTTGTCTGTTTATTCTTTTGCCATGTTTCTAGGACTTTTTTCTAGCCCTCTTTGCAAATTCATTATCTGAAAAATAAATTATAATGAAAAATGGTAAGACTAATTTTAAAGACATAAGATGTCGTGGACTGAGTATGCAAATATCCTTGCTTTGCCCTAAACTGCATGTTGACAGGAGAAGGTACACACTAACTAGTTAAGCTTGCAAGTCTCAACTTGTGCATTTTAGGGGTTTTTCTGGATTTTGCAGATTTTGCTCTAAAATGTAAATGAAGCATCAATTTTGAAAATCTTGTTGCGTAGGTAAAAGCTGGTGATGATTTGGGTCATGTTACTTCCAAGAACATCCAAATCATGCACTGGGGTTTTATAAACATCAACAGAGCCATCTGCAACCTTTGGTCCAGGTTGAGAACTTGAAAGCCAAAGGGAGTCTCCTCATAAGCAGCAGGTGAGAAACTGAGCTTCCATGAACTGGGCTTTTAAGTTGATCACTTAACATTATGACTAGAGTCTGGGAAAAAAAAAAAGGTGTGTAATTTTTTTGTACACATACTGCTGAACAGATTTAAATGGTGTTTGGCACATCTCTGCTTAGTTTGAAGACTGAAACTTGGCTTGTGTATTAGAAAAGCACAAAAAATATGGGTGAGTTCATCAATTCATTTGTCATATGACAGATGTTGGAGATAACCTGTATGTATTAGTCATGTTCCTCTGTTGAAATGGTATGGATTTGGAATAAAAATATTTCGCAATAAGTAGAGCCATATGAATCAAGAACCTACTATTGTGTGAGTTATTTTTTAGTAAGACTGCAGATTTGAAACCAGTATTTGTTGCTGGGAAGACACAGTAAAAAGGGAAGTACAGGCACGGAAAAAGGTGGTTTTACATAGACCTGAAGACCATTTTGTGGGTCATTAATGCAGATGTTCAATTCCAACAGGGTAGGATATCCTAAAGGTAAAATGACTGGTTTCAATTGCAAATGCATACTGTGATTCAGTTAAAATCAGACCACGAGAAATTGCAGCTGCTTGAAGTAGGATAGCCAACTGTGCTCCAGCCCATCTGCCAACATCCACTGTTTTCTTTTGGGGATAAAACAAAATATACGTGAGATAAGAGAAGTTATTCGAGATAACAAATGACACAGTTCCTTTCCTAATCAGTCATGGCCAACATCACTTCACCGTGGCTGTCACGGTGTGTATTACATCCCTCTTTCCACCACGTCCCCAAGTCATAGGTGTGGGGCCTCTCTCACCGGGAGAGACCTGATTGGCCCCATGGGGACCAGAACTGCAAGGTATTTATTTGCTGTCCTGAATATGGCTGGTGAGATGGCTGCAGCTGTTGTACAATTGTGTTATCTAATATGGGTAAAAAAGAGCATCATCTGGACGCTCGCCCATCCCAAGAGTTTTTTTTTTTTTTTAGTTTATCTTTTGTTTGGGGTTTGTTTGGGGCTTTTTTGATTGCTTGTTTTCAATTAAGTTTGGTTTGTTGGTTTTTGTTTTGTTTGGGGTTTGTTTTGGGTTTTGTTTTTTTTTTTTGAGTGTGTGGAAGATATCCTAGGCACTTTATTTATAATAATTATCTTCTCAAATGTTTTCTCCTACGAAGACTCCTTAGTCTTACGCTGAGGCATAGATGACTATATGTTTCAGGAATTACACTGAAAAAATATGTGCTGTATATCAAAGGAAAACTGTTTTTTTATTTAACATTGCAAGGACAGTGTTTACACAGGAGACGTTACTGTGATTTACCAAGGGTGCACTGCACTCACAGAGAATGCATTGCCCAGCCTGCTCAGGAGTTGCACTGAATCAGCCCTTGCCTTTGCTTCTTCAAGCAGATATTGCTTATGGGGATACAACTGCAGAAATGGTCCCTACCTTTGCAATGCATATTCAGTTTTCAAGCTCAGAGTGAGGGGAAAGGCAGTTCTTCTACTGCTTGGGATGGGTCCACCTCAACCAGCCTCAGAGATTTTCATAATCATTACTGAGGAAGCTCAGAGAGTATTCAGGCTTCCTAATAACCAAGTTAAAAAAAAAAAACCAAAAAAAAAAACCAAAAAAAACCAAAAAAACCAAAGCCAAACCAAACCTACCCTCAATACTCAGTGCTCTGAAAGGATTTGGGAAGAGGAGGATTTGTGTTACAGTTGGATATCAGAGAACAGTGCTGAAAGGGAAATAGAAAACAGGAGTGACATCAGCATGGGAAGGGCTCAAATTAAAAAGTAGAGAAAAGACTGTGCGCAACATATATATATAAAATGCATAATTTAAAAGTGAGAAAGTGGAGGAGTCAGCAACATATGGAAAACTGTATTTCCCATAAATTAATGTGTCTTGGTGATGCTTATTCCAAGAATAATATTAAACATTATGCATTAAAGTACACTTTCATGTATACACAGGTATGAGTATGGAGTGTACAAAAGAACGCAGGAGGGTGTTGCAAGAAGTGTTGTCTGAACATTTGGAGAAGCTGTTGTTCTGCATCTGTGTTTCCCAGTTAGACTTGTGCAAGAGTCCTGGGTGATCCTTCAGGCTTTCTGACATCTCTGTAGCTATACCAATGGCAATGGCAATGTAGCAGGTTGCTCGGTGCTGCCCAACAGGCAAGTACATCTGCAGGAGTGTGCAGCTAGCATCCTTCCACACTCCCCACTGAAGACAAGTTGCTAGCACTCACAGCTCATCACCAAAAAGCACCCGACCCCCAAAATACTGGAGAACAAACCTCGAGCAGCTGTACAAACAAGGAGTTTACAACCAGTTTCTATAATGGGTGCTGAACTTGGTCGACCTGACCACACAAGCAGGACTACTGAGTTCAACACTGACAGTGAGGGTGGAAGGAGCTATTACTGTCACCCTGGCAAATCTGGTGGAAAATGCCAGCTAGTTAGATTTATAGATACAATTCAAATGTGCTTTTTAGACTCCTTCTAGGTTAACCCCAAGTGCAAAGAATCGAAGAAACATTTTCAACTACCCTTTTGACGATTTGACATGAAGGATCAAGGGCATGTCCAGTCTTTGAGTCTGGACTTTGAGGTCTCAAAGACTCAAAGGTCTTTGAGAAAAGTGAAAGTGTTTTCAAACACAGCTTTACCTGGGGTAGATAGAGCCTTTCAGTACATTAGAAAACAATGTTAAAACAGCTGGTTATCAATAGGTTAGGGAGAAGCCGGCCGCAAAGCTGGTGCAGGCAGAAGGTTCTGCACTGCTGAGGGACCTCAGGATGTGGCCTACAGTCTTGACTCAGACGGATACCTGATTAACAGGCGATACCGTTTACTGTAAACAGTCATGTGGCTGTCTGAGGGAGCCGCTGTCTGCAAAACTGTCTACAAGAGCTAATGTATTTTGTCTCCAGGTTGTGTAATACATTCTGTGAAACTCATAAAAATCTCCGGACAGTACCTGGTCTATCATAAAGGTAGCCACGACAGGATGGGGAATGACAACTAGGCTGTGGGAGCAGGTCTGAGCACTCTGCATGCCTGCCAGGATTTCAAAGGGAAAACAAAAGGCAGGCTTTTCAAAATTCTGCCAGCTCGTACTCTATCAGGTCACTATTTATTTTTCCTTTATAATATCTTCAGTAACTTTAATAAAGCTCTTCTTATGACTAACAGCTTGAAGGGATCACGATATTAGTGGAAATACAAAGGGAAAGACAACACTAAGTAGGCCCCTCCCTTGTTTCAGTGCTGTGTCTCAAATAAATGTATGCAATCTGTGATCTTTTAAATAATTACCTGGTGTTCCATTACCTACTCCCTCTCTGCAAACCTGTTTTTGTGCTCCTGCAAACCCAGATCCCACCTGAATGCTGCCAGGCTCATTCCAGGGTGTAACAATAGCTGAAATGCTGAAACAGATTGATGTTAAACTTCCATTGATTACTGTAAGGTGATATATTAAGAATCATTGATACCAATACAAGTGAGAATTAAGTATAGAAGAAAGTCCTGAGGACAGAAGGAAGGGAAGGTGGCTTTGTGGCTGTATGCATCCGTGTGCACAGAGTGGTTTGGTACATTTATCTATTCATTTCAAAGCAGCTAAACTGGTATTAGTGCTTGTGCTTCTCTGCTGTTTTGAACTAGGATGTCATAAACCAACACTAGAATAGCTTTCTGTGCTGTATCTCCATGGATACTAATGTTACACAGGCGGTATAGATTTCTCTAGTTAAAGAAAATTACATCTTTTCCTAACTAAGTTTAATCATAAATATGCAAATATCCAGTTCATCAAAGATACCTTTGTGGTTATGGCACATACAGCTCCTCGTAGCTCCTCTGCCCAGGGCTCCTGCTGTACTATGAAAGCACAGTTCCCAAAAACAAATATGCCTGTGTTGCAAATGTGTGTGCTTGGTATGTGGATGGGAATTTAGGAATAGCCACAGATATCTGCAGGAATTGGAGACAGTGAAATCTCTGTGCAGAACCCTATGATTGTTTACTCTAGGTCTTACCTTTAGCTTGGCACAATGTGCATGGCAGCACTAACAGGGAATAATTGGTAATAAATGACCTCTCTCATCTGGCATACATTTTAGTGTCATTTTCACCCCAGAGTTGTGTTTGAAATGTGAGCAAGGCACATCTCACTGGCTGATGACCCAAATGAACTCATCCTCCCACTCCTGACCATACACAATCCAACTCCCAGCATCGTATCACATTGCTCAAGTTAGTTTGGAGACAAAAATATCAGCATCAACCATCTATATATTTGTCTGGAAATGGGACATGTGGCTACCACAGGGCTCCCTAGGGCACTGCTCCCACCCTAGTGATGGAGAGACAGAGGCCCTGCATTGCCTGCAGCCTGCTAGCAGTGGCAAAGCCAGCGATGGATGTCCCCTCTGGTTGCCAGATGCTCAACCCAGGTGACCTGGAGTACAAAAAAGAGAGTGAGGGACTGGCTTCATGAGGGCCAAAGCTGGTGCTCTAGGGAAATGTTAGTTGACACCAGCTGAGTTTTGCCCATGAGGAAGAGCCCTGAGGTTCTGCCCCACATTTCTCCCCCAAAGGGTGGGTGTGTGGGGTCTTCTCTGCACGGAATCCTCCACCCCACTTAGCTGGAGGTCAGTGGGAGACACAGCCTCTCGGTGGGGCAGGGTGCTACCAATCCACTGGTGGTAATTTGGGTCAGCAGCACCTGTGTGAAGGCAGTGGTGCATAAGGCAGGAGTGGGACCAGCCTTGGCAGACACCCGGCTGAGGCAGGATGCTGCGAGTGCGCTTGGGCTCTGCTGGCAACCACCTCCCCGCTCTGCTGAAGCCAGGGTCCAGCAGCATCCAGGGTCTCCCCCCTCCCTTGCAAACAAGCTGCCATTGACCAGCGCAGGGGATGTATTTTTAGCGTGTTGGAGGCAGTCTCCTAGCTACAGCTTGAAGAGCTCAGCTGGGCAGGGGCTGGCAGTCCTCAGCCTGCACAAAAGCAAACACTGCTGATGAGTCCTGGTGTTCAGGCCAAATTCTGCCCTAGGCTTGCTGCTGTGTCCCGCCTGCCCCCACCTGCCCCTTAGCTTGATGTTCAGGGTTTGGTAGAAACGTTGCCCAGGTATTCCTGCGGGTTCCTGGAGCACGGCTGGTGACGGGGGTTGTTTACATCCTCTGCTGAGCTAGAAATGGTCTTTTGTTCAAGTACGGAGATGTACGCTCCCCGCTGCCAAGATAAAAGACCAAATATTGTTTATGTTGTATGTAGTAATCTATCTCACATCTGCCAGAGTCTGGCTTTATGTAAAGATGTGAAAGAACACTCATTAATTCCTCTTTAAGGGCAAGGCTATTAAAAAGTTATTTTGATTTTGGGCACGAATTCAGAATTTCCACTCTTTCTGAAGTTGCTTGTCTTCCTTAAATTGCTATCTGTCTCAGAACTGTTTATGGATAATAAAATGTCTTCAAAGATTCTCTTTTGTTTTGGAGAAACGTTGGAGATAATTTGTCTGGCATCTCCTGGATGTTTCGCAGACACTGCATGGTTGTTGTTGGGCTGTTACTAGGATGACTGGAAGTCAGGCAGGGTTACCTAAGCCTCCAACTTTCTTTGTACTGCTGAAACAGGCAATGCAACTGCTGCAAAGTGCAGAGCACCCATGTAACTCTATAAAAGCCAAGCATTAGAGAAGACCAGGCTTTAAGACAGATCAATTTTTGTTTGTGAGCAAAATGTCTAACTGTGCCTTGAATTAATCAAGTTAATTTCTTTTTTTTCCCCCATATTGCCTTACTTTTGCTCTTTGGAAAGCCTGCACTTGCTCTCTGAGAGCTAAATGACTTTTTCCTAGACTTTACTCTGATATGTGCCGCATAGGAACAATGAAACCTCTTGTTCAGCTTTCAGGAAAATTCCCTCAGGGCCTGGACTTCTTTTGCTGCTGCCATTGTTTCCATTTGCCATTTACAATTTCATCTTGTGCATGCACAGATCTCATAAAAGAGTGGGACAAACTCTCAATTTGCACTTTTGCAAAAACATGGGATGGGTGGAACACAATCTCAGACCAGGGGGTGATGTACGTGTACCTGTACCATGCAAGGGGTTTGTATGGAACAGACACCAGTGTTGTAGTCCAAGTAGTTTTTCTGAAAATTATTTCCCTCTATGGTTTCATCAAGCAATCTTTCCTCTCCAGTTAAAAGGAGTTCTACATCTCCAAGATAAAAAGTACACATTTATAGGTGTGATTTAATCGATTCCCGTATTACTAAAAAGAAATGAATAGAAGCCCTCTACAGTAAAAATTAGACATGGTTATGCACCTTATATAGGGGCTATTCATAAGCTGATGAACAATGTGTTTTGAGGCTTCTATTTTGTATTGCCTAGAAAGAAACAGAGAGTCTTTTCATGTCTTTTATAAGTTTAGGAGTCACTATTAACAAAAAAAAAGAAGAAAGAAAATTCCTTCCAGAATGCTTGCATACATGATTACAGCGAAGCTCTCATAGGATAAATGTGGTTATGTCCTCTTCCCCGAGCTGTTTCTTCCTGTTTTGGTGGAAGTTAACTGTTATAACTCTTACACTCAGAAAAAGGTATTTTTTTGTATGCACTGGAGCAATCCCCAAATTCACTGGGAACCACTCTAAAGAACACAGTAAGGTCATGGTGCTCTGGCCTATCTAATACCATGTCTAATGCTGTAATCTCATATTCCCCCTTGCCTTGAGTAAGCCTAGCCCTCAGGTGTCTTCCATGGAGTCAGCTAAAGTAGGAAGCAATTTCCCTTGTGACTATGGAGAATTTGAAATCAAGCTTTTTGAGATAAACAGAAGTTTTCTGTGACATTCGAATGTCTCTACCTTTCTCTAGGCAAAAAATGATGGATGAAGGTACTGTAGCTGCTACAAACTAATTTTCAGCCAGGCTGGGTCTTCCCAAATTGCAGTATGTGCACTAGAGTGAAGTAACGCATTGCTGGAGTGTCCTGTCCTTCTGGGAGCTGCTGTCATCATCAGCGGTGGCATGTAACCAAGAAACATTTGGGAACACTTGAAGCAAGCAATGAATCACGGGCTGTCATGTATAATTATATGTCACTGGATAACGTAATGTTGGTGTTGGAGTGCATGTGGACTAGTAAACCTTTGCTGGAATGGATGGACTGTAACAAGACTATAAGGGCCAAGAGACCCACTTCTTTCCTTGTTGAAGTTTTCAGACTACGGCTGGAGGTGCCCCTGGGGAGCATACTGCTCTTGCCAGCACACAAGTCATTACTGAATGGAAGGAGGAGCCTGAATTTTTATGGCCTGTGTTATGAAGGAAGTAAAACTAGAAGATCTAATAGTCCTATCTGGGCTTCAAATCCATGAAAACACATGTGGTATCATAAGACCCTCCCTGCTAACAGCAAAGCCTCTTCCCTTTGGTTCAAATGGCAGCAGTCATTTGCTACTTGCTGGCTGTAATGCATTGTTTACTTGTCTCTAGAAGTATGCAACTGATGTATTATTGTGCTTAGTTAATTTTCTTTTCTTTTCATACTGTCACATACTTTTTTTCCTGAATTGTTTCTTTTATATCTCTACTAAGTGCTGCCTCTTCTGGGAAATAACTCTGTGTTTGAGGCTGAGCCCTTCAAGGTGTTGAGAGCTCTGGACCTTCTCCAAGAAAGCTCTTAAGACAACGGTCAGCTTTAGGTGTATGAGTAGTCTGGGCTAAGAAGTACCGTGTTTTTAGATGGAGCCTCCAGAGCATAGTAGCCGCTTTGCCAGAAATCAATTGATTTAAACGTATATAAAGTCATTATTTTGACACTTATCTATTGAAGGGTCCCTTAGAGCATCCCTGAAGTATGAGGACAGTCATGGAGTGCTTGTTATTAACACACTGTTGATTAGCTATGACTCTGAAGTGGTCTAGTGGAAAAAAAACAGAGAGAGAAAAAAAGTCCTGTCAGAGAATTCTGTATTCAGACTTTTTTCAGAAGGAAAAATTAAAAGCTCAGACTTTGGGTGTTTATCTGCTTTTAGACATCCACAGAAATCCACATTCCAGCTAAGACATAAAAAGACATAACAAGAACAAGAAGAG
>VZTL01084338.1:0-11081 GCA_013400535.1 Scopus umbretta
AAAAAAAATCAGTGCTAGAAGTTGTATTTTCTTCCAAAGTCCTTTCTATACTTTCACTGCTTTATAGTCCCCTATATACATAACCCACAAGATTTCACATCAGTTGTCCAGTGCAGGTTGCCTCATGTTCCCTTTTTGCCTACGAACAGTGTTTTGCTACATGCTAGCAAGCTCTCACTGTAAACACTGTTAAGCTTTTCCAGTCTTAACTCTGCACTACATCAAATATTTCATACAATGAGACACCAACCCCGCAATACAAACATAACAGTTTCCAGTAATTTTTCCACCTCTGCTTCAGCAATTACACAACAAATATTTCTTAGGATTGCAGTGTATTGTCACAGATTATAGAAATTAAAAATGAGGGTTCTAAAAAACCTGTGTATGTGCCCATTTTTTGTCTAAGTATACTTATTTACAGCACTCCCATTTCAGAATCAAACAAAAGTTCCAGCTTCTTTTGAAATGTCACTATAAAAAAAAGTGTAAGAAGAACGAAAAATTCTGCATTTATTGTAGATTTCACCTAAAATACTGTTTTGCTCTGTGTTTCTGAAAGAGTGTTCAGGAGGTATTGGTCACTTATGAAAGAAAGATACACTTTACTTACATCCTTCCTGAATATGTTGTTATATTGATGCAGCACACAAAACAACAGTGGTACCAATAATCATCTGCACGCACCCCAGTGTTAGAACAGGCACCCCCAAAGACGCCTGGGAGGAGAGGCGTTGGGAAATGGTCATACTTCTTCAAATTATGGGCTGCTGACCATTGTGATACCCTGCCGCTGGTGCTGCAACCTCCTCAAAACCCTTACTGTTGGGGACTCTGTGTGTGTGTGTGTGCACTAAGGTTATCTTTTCAAATAAAGCTAACCACTTCTTGATTCTGTTTCCAGGAAATAGTTACACAGGGAACCATTAGATGTTCTTCAGTCACCTTCTGTTGTTTTTGTGCAAATATGTCGCCTTCCCATACACAAAGAAAGAAGGTTTTGAGCACAGCCTAATAGGCAAATAGTTGTGGTAGTACTTGGTGAAACACCAGCAATCGGTAACTACAACTCAGCAGTAAACAGTCCTGCAGTGGCTGGCAGGCTTGGTTGTCAATGTCTATCTTCAGTTCCTAAAAAAAGCCACTTTCTCATGCCCTTAATTCCTCTTTTCCTCATGTTTTGTACAGGTGTTAATTTTAAATGCCACTTTGAAACATTGATCCTATAAAATCTAAATTTCTTACAGGACATTTGATTTGGACAAAATTAACATGAGAAGAGAAACACACACATACACACAGGTACCTCTAATATTTCCCTACTTGTTTAAGGTTTTTCAATCCTACACCAGTTTTTATCTTGGCTGCCGTGTCACATTTAGAGTAATATGGTCTATAGTAGCCATTTTTTCCTTCTGTAGATAGTTTTCTCTGTTTCTTTGATTACTTAAAGCATCAATCAAATACATTTACGTGTTTACAATGACACGTAAGGAAGTGTTGACATGTTAGTGTTGACAATGACATGTTAGGAAGATGATGGCATTACCTGTTGCACTGGACGTATGTTATAGGCTACTTAATTATTTTTTTTTTAATGTCTTCCCTTCTCAGAGGATAAGCGTCCACGTAAAGATAAACTTGTAATGCCAACCAAACCTAATCAGAACAACCACAACTAATCAGAACATAAAATTCAACTACTGAAAGTGGGCAATCATTACAACAGAAAATGGCATTTCTCCACCCTCAAGTTAAATAGGTTTACCTTAGTCTGACTATTTTAAGTCATGTAAATGGAAAAAAGGAAAGTTTACATACTTTAAAAAGACAGGAACAACAAAATACTAGACCTAACACTTGTTAAGACCATGCCCATAAAAACAAGGATAACATTAATAATATGTAATTTGGCAACAAGGCTCTTAAAAAATCTGATTAAATTTTACTACCTTCAAAAAGGACCTCTGCATTTTTATCCATAAGGTATTAAGTAAGCTTTCCATATGCTGTCTTACAGTGGAAAAAATGCCCCCCTCCTAACAACTGCAAAAGGCTTTCCAAATACATCTCCATCCTTATTATTTCACCAAAAATATATAAATAAACACCTATCAGGTGAGCAAAGTATTTTTCTCCTTTATCATGGCATCAAGATAAATTAGGATTGCTCTCTTGTCCCCTCCCACTTCAGTTTTACTCATTTTGGAGTTATTTTTCTTCCACTGAATCTATAATCAGGATACTACTGACAAACAGAAAATGGTGCATGTAATAATTTTTACCATTTTAACTGTTTTTCAAGGTGGCTGTAAGAAAAAAAAGAAAACAATAAAATTCCCAAGCCCCTCTGATATTACTCCAGTCAAAAAATCCCAGCCATATTTCACAGTAGCATGCACCAAAGTATTTGATGGGAGAAGCAAAGAGTTAGTTGCATTCTTTTTCTCACAAATAAATACAAATAAGAAAAAACCCTCCCCAGGTTACAGACTCCTTTTTGAGGCCTTTTAACACTGGGAACATGTCATAAGAGAAGAACTCTCCTATCTTGTTCTTTGATATTCTTGGAGGTGCAGGTTATGATATCACAGCATTCGTTCGAAATGCTCTCAAATTTGAGAGCTAAGGAAGGACATCTCTCGGGGCTCATCTATAGAAGAAAGCTATCACAAAATAGGCTACGGTTTAAACTTGAAGTATACCCAGCTATTTCACACTAACTCCTAAGGTGAACACATTCTATATAAAGAGTACTTCATTGCAATTTAATCCAGTCCCCAAAGTAATCTAAAAAATGTCTCTCCTCCTGTGGAGTAACAGTGCCCTAATGTAAGGCTAGCCTAGAACAGATACTGCCAAAAGACATCCCAGGCACTTTCCTGTACAGACATGAACATACACGTGCCATGTGCATGTGACATAATTCTTGTAAGGACATAAAAACTTTCTAAAACATTTTAGCTAAATTATTAATGAGATTTAGATAGATAGGTATAGCACCACTGTGTTGGCAGAATACTTCCATCTACCTTCTACATGTCAATAAGTATTTGCATTTCATTCTTATCACATAGATGACACTTTAAATACCAGAGTTTGCAAGAGCTCCATTCACAACTGCCCACAGAAACATTTGGCATTCCAGTGTGGAAAAGCAGTAGGCAAACAGGGCTAAAGGACTTGCAGAGGACACTGATGTCTATGTATTGAGCTTTACAGGAGAGTATATGCAGTGAGCATCCCTGCTTTGAAGAAGCATCTCTATTTTTACATATCTACCTCAGGGAGCTATGTGTGCCTTTTCAGCCACTCCCTGATGTCTGTCATTAATAGAAGACATCTTGACTTCCTGTGGGACATATTCATTAAGAGGTGGCCAATGAATAGATTACCTGAAGCTGTATGAGCTTGCAGCACAGAGGCCATCTTCCAGTACACAAGTGAATGCAGCTGTGTGCTTTAACATGGCCAGTTATACCCTAAACTTGGGCAGCCCACAATATGTAACACTGCTGGCTGCCCCTAGCATGGGCAATTTGCTCCACAGCAGCAGCCCCTTATCAGAAATTACTGACCTTGGTGGGAATACTGGCTGGGGCAGGAAGAGGAAGCACAAAGGAGAGTTTCTTGGGTCTTCACTTGAGGCTTTTGGGTATCTCTCTTAGAGATGAACGGCACATTCAGGAACACAGGTACCAAGCAGGTTCTTACTTTTGAGTCAGAGGTACTCAACAGAAAGTAGTCTCCACTGGAGACTCAAGGTTTTGAGCCAAGAAGATTTCTTAAAGACCCTGCTTTTAGGCAAAGCACAGAACTGCTATTTACACCACATCTAAAAAGGCATTCACTAATTGTTCTAGAGGCAATCTCTCCCCCAGTTTTCCCAATATTCTGGGAAAATAAACCCACATTAAAAGCAGGATGATGAAAGGTATCTTTGGGTATCCCATGCAACAGGTGCTGGATAGCCCAATGCTCTGAACTGAAAAAGTGATTCAGAACAGTGTATCACCTTGCCAAATTTGTCCTTTTACGTTGTTGGAGAGGTAAAAATCCCAAATATGACCTACTGGCAACAGCTGAAATGCTGCATGATGGAAGGAGTAAGTAAATACAACCTGTGCTCTCAAGCTGAATCTGAGGTCTCCTGTTTGGTTTTGGTAACACTAGCTAGGATCAGCAGGTCTGTGAGGACATGTCTGAACTGGAGAACTCATGGAGAATATCCAGAATCCTCTATTTTTCCTATACTAAGTAATAAAAAACAAACAAACAGACAAAAAAAAAAATATCAGAGAAACTCAACAGTAGGAGACTACTGAGAGTAAAAGACCTGGATCAGATGCTGTGCATGAGGGAAACTTGTATGATATCCTCCTTCAATTAGGCTTTGTCCTGTATCACTGCAGGCAACTACTAGAAAACACAGGAGGCATTTGTCTTCACATCATCTTGTCCCACAGCTTGACCCCAGTACAAATGATATGTTTCTCCATGTTGTGGGATTTGCAGAGATAACAAAGACCTTGAACATGGCCATGGGTCTTGGGAAAACAGCCATCACAAGAACACATTTCCCTCATCACTTTGAAATAAAAAATATAGTGGTAACCAAGCAAATAAAAAAACCCCATGCCTAGGGTAAATCACAAGAAAATAACCACAGCTGAAAGCAGTGAACTGAGACAAGTAATGCTCCAATCTCAGCCAGTGGCTGAGAGGAACTGGAGACAGTGAGCTGCCCTTACAGGGCAGGACGGATTACACATGCATGGGTAGCATTTGCATGCCTAGTCTTCATATTGCTGAGGAAAGCAATCACCTTCTCTTTAAGACCTTGGGCTTTAACATAAGACAACAGTCAATGAAGTAGAACAGTCTTATCAAAGGGAAAATCTCACAGACAAAAATCCTAAACAGGTAACTCCAACAAGCACTAATTAGCTAGTTAACACATGCTGCCATACATAGAAAATGGTGCAGAGCTGCTAAAGTGGCTTCCCTCAGGCTACAGAGCAAGTCAGTATAGAAGCCAGGATTGTTAGTTACAGGTGGTCCCAATTCCCAAAAGCTACTTTCCCCTGTAAAAATCTGCTTTTATAAAGTACTGGATTTTTTTTTTTCTTTCCAGAAATTATATGTATCTAGATTAAAGTACACGTAGCAATATTGATACTATTGCTAGTCAGAAGAGACAGCTAAGGAAGCCACAGAAAAAAAAGCCACTATGATATTTAAGTGGGACATATTGTTTCAGCAGCACCAATATATTACTATGAAACCACAGCCTCTAAAAGACTATGAAGGCTAATATTAGCAGGCTGAAATTTTGAAAAAAAAAAAAATAATCAAGAAATTAGGCAGTTACAGATGCGTCAGAGGGGAAAAAAAACTACCAACAGAAAAACCAATGTGGTTTAAGGCAAATTTCAGAACAAATTTTAAAAAGATAAACCAGGGAAGATCTATCTCAGAGAGCAGGACTCAGCAACTACTATCAACTGTGCCAAACACAAGGGGGCCTTAATTTAGGTACCATAAAGCTGGTTGCTACACAAAGCGCAAGAACAAAGTATATCATATCTGATGCTTTAAATCAAAGTGTGCAGTGGCCTCAGAGATTATTTTGTAGCTTGTGTAGCTGGCAATAGGAAAGTAAGGCTTATTTAACTATTTGGAGGTGGAGGTAGGAGTACATCTTTTCACAGGAGTCATATTGGTGTGACCATAGTTCAAGAGTCAATTTGTAGTTTTTAAAAAATATTATCACTGCAAGTGCATGAAAGGACTTGGGTCCACAACCTGGTAATTTGAGAAAGCAGGGAGGGGGCATCTCCATTTGAATTTTGGGCTTGGGAATTGGTGCAATTCCAAGTCCAGCGCTGGAGCCTCAGATGTTCAGTGGGAAGTTCATAAAGCTGTCCTCGGACTTATATTTGTTAAGAGGTGGTTCATGGGTGACAGGCTCTGAACATCTTTAGATACAGTAGACTCCTGAAATACTGAATCTTGCCTTAGGAAACGATCCATTAAGAATACACAGAGAAGTCAAAAATATCAGAGGAAGTCACTACATAAAAGACAGAAGAATTACTATTGAGTAATGCAAAGATCGTGTACACAAAAATAATGGGACTAGTACATAACTAGTCACAATTGCGAGCTCAATTTTGATTTGGAAACCATTTAAAACATGTCATAGATGAGACAAAATGATAGATGAAGTACATGACTGGTTGTTTCCTGAAGCCTGTCAGGGACCCACCTGTTCAAGTCAGATTCCAACCACTAAACAAACAGAATAAAGAAAATAGAAACAGGCCAGTATCAGCAAATGGAATTGAAATTTAATTTCTACCAAGATGAATGCTGTGCAATTTTAGATAAATGTGTTATGTAAAAGATATTGCATTAAATACTTTTTAGACAAATAGCAAGATGACCCGGTCATAAGGAGAGGGTGTATAAATGGAACTAAACTTATACAGTAATTGAATTATTTCCTTCAGGAGTGAGATGTAGCTTCAATTAACTCCACATGGTTAAACAGGTCAATAGGAACTGAGGGGAAAAATAGAATATGCTATACTTACAAGAAAATAGGAAGTAAAGAACACTGGGAAGAATACAGGGAGATGCTAAAACAGATAAAGAACGGGTATTAGAAATGCAAAGTAAAACTCTAAAGTTCTCATAGTTACAGATGCTAAACACAAATTATTTTTCCAGTGATTAAAAAAATGAGAGAGGAGAATTAGACCAAAAATAAAAGAGTGAAATGTAGTGTAAGTTAAAAAGTCAATTAAAATGTTAGCGGGGAAAACAGCATGCCATATGAAACCAGAAAAGATTTATAATGAGTATGAATAGACTGTACATATAACAAATGACAGACTAAAAGGCTTGAACATGGCAAGATTGCTGACTTACAGTAAAAAAACAGAAACAGACAAATGTGAAAATCTATATAGGAAACGTATCGTAGTAAGTGAAATACCTCTGAGACTTGCTTGCTTAAAGACTAGCAAATTTGGAAGGTACCTTGAGTAATAAAACTTGTATTGATGTAGTTTCAGAAAGAATTGGAAAAAAACTTTAAAAAAAGAAGCCTTAAATCTCTGCAGTTTATTTCTGTCTATAAACAAGACTGCTCCCATAAAGTCATGTTTCAAAAGTGCCCTTTCAGTTAAAACCTACTGGGGATCCAAAGTAATATTCAGGAGAGCCATACTGGATACTGCACAGAAATTTCATCTTCTTATAAGACTTCACTCATTATTTGCCATATATTTTACCAATATTTTGCAGTTTCATACCATGACAAAACATGAATCAGAAACCTCCCTATCATGCATACTTACACCTAATATAAATTTCAGGATTTTAAAATAATATCTCAATACAGGAGCAACTCTATTTTGCTAGGCATGGAAGCTGTATGCACAGAATTATTCTTAGTGATATAAAGTGGGAAATACATTGAAAAGTAAAAAAATTTCTATCTAAAATTAATTTTACTTTAGAAATTCCTTAAAACATGAACGGTTCTATTGATGCCAAAAAATGGAAGTTATTAACAACAAAGATTTCAGGGTTACTGTATAATAAGAACAATAGCATTCTCTGTCATTGGGAGTTTGATATACAAAAGTATAAAAAACTCTGCATCTCCACTTGGTCTCAGAATGTGTTGCCATATCACTAGTACGTTGCCATAAGGTCAATAGTTAACCGAAACAAAGATATCACTTACAGTTTTCTATTCTGTTATTATCTATACATCAACATATTGGTGATTTACAAACCAAAACACTTTTTCCATTTTTAATTACTACTGTAGATGACTTTTCCAACATAGCTATACCACAGAAGATACCACACCATCAGAAATTTCCCCCTCCAGCCCAGGTAAAATACTATGGAGATCTCAAAGGAATTTATCTTCAAGGTGTTCTTTTGAACCATTATAATTAACAAAAGTGATGCAGTGGGATCACCTTACTTTTTCATTACTTCTTAAACAAAATTAAATGAAAGGATTACTTTTTTTTCCCCTCTCTTTTCTTTCTTTCAAACCAGATAAGAGACTATGAGCAAGAAGTAACACGATCATATACTGGCCCAGCAGCACAATCATATGCTGGCTCTCACATTTGCAGTGTTGGTCTGATCACACCTGCTACAAGGAGGAAGAAGTCTGCCGCATGTCTGTCCTTGCGCCCGACTGTTCTTGCCAGCAGACTGGCATTCCATTTAGCTGGCAAGTTCAGGAAGATCAGCCAAGGACCTTCCATGAACCTCACCATACCCCTGTGATCTGGGCAAGCAGCACATACTTAAGTACCAATCTAGTTTACATAACATGAAAATTAAGATTTGTCTCCCTTCACTGCTCTGTTTCTTCCCTGTGTAGTCTGCCAGACCAGAAAAAAGTCATTCATCGCAGGTATTTCTGTCTAACCTACAAACGGGGCAGATAGATTCCTTTATATGTTCCCTCCCTCCACTGATACATCTGCTGAACAATTCCACAGAGCTTCCAAAGCTAAACCAAATTCCAGTTTAAAACTATTTACCATCATCAGTGTTTTTACCCTGTTTGACTTGACTTTCCACTCCTAAGTAAGACAACTAGAATCCTAAATCAAGCTTACAAAAACCATTAAATATAGTTCAACTACAGCAGAATATCCAGGAAAAAGTATTACAGTATTAGTGTTTTCCTACTCTGGGATCATTATTTGGACAGAAATATCAACTTATGACTAAGTAGCCAGAAATGAGTAATAAACTGACATAAACAAACGAAGACATGCCAAAAAACCCACAAAACCTGACAAAATTAATTTAACAGCAAGAACAAGCCAAACATTTTTGCAAGGGTGCACTGGGTTAGCTTGCAGCTTGATCAGTTCCTGAGTGCTGCAGCTGACCAAGCAGGGAGCAAGAATGTGTGGGAAAGGGGGTGGTGGAAGGAAAGGACAGGATAACCGAGAATAACGTGAAAAGCACATCTAAAGGGAGTGGCAACACTTTTCTTTCAGGTTTAAATAATATACTGACTAGCAGATAGCAATTATAGAAAAGAGTAGGTATTTCCTCACGCAAACCATTTAATTATGAGATCGAGTCCCAGTATTGCAAAATAAACTCCAACGCTACCTATTTCCACATAGGAAACGAGCAGAATTGAAATTGTCAGCGAACAGGTATCATTGCAGTGCTACATACTCTTTCATGCTCTACAATCTAAAGCGTTTTAAAAAAACAACCCCACAAACAACAACCTGCTGTGAATCTATCTTCTAATGTTTATTTATACTGTAGAAAACAGCCCCTGATGTAAACTCTTCAAACTTGCCCAAACAGAAATATCATGAGAAAAATTGTTGCAGGTATCTGCGTGGGAAATACAGCACGCTTCGCTGCTGCCATCAATTTGTAGTTTATCAATGCTTACCTAGAAAGCAAAGAAACAAGAAAAGTCATCGCAGAAAAGAAAACGGCATCAGAAGGGGACAGGATGTCCCGCTGAAACGTGAGCTAAAGCGTGAGGTGGGAGGTAAAGCCACGCATCGGCTGAGGCTGCCGCAGTCCGCAGAGGGCCGAAGCGTGAAGAGGGGCAGCCAGAGAAGCACGGCTGTTCATCACCTCCTCTTCAGAAACAGGGACTTCCCTGCCTGCCAGATCCGGGACTGTCCCTGCAGCATGACTTCTGACTATTATAAATTCTAGAGTAAACCGCATGGAACAGGAAAGGAGACTAACATTCGAGCTGAGGCTCCACAAATCAGTCTAACAAATGCTCCAATAAGCCCCTGGAAAAGGTTGTTAATAGAGTGCCCTGACATCTCTGAAAATTGTATTAGCGCAATATGTACTCAAAGAGCCAATTTGGGATTGTTTAGTTGCGGACTTTGTCAGCCTTTTGACGGATACAGAAAACAGCGCAACTGACAGAGCCTCTAAAGCTGTTGGGAAAGTTGTTTTTTCTAAACCAATAGCTACAGTCAATAGTAGACTTCATGTCAAAACACATTCGTTCTACGTGCCGTGCCGTGTTGCCCGTCATTACCAGCCCGCGAAACAGCTTTGTTTTCAGAGAGAGGCTCACACCGTGCCACTCTGGGTGGTTCTCTCACAGCTGCTCCTTCCAAAGACAAGTCCTTCACCGTGCATCACTCTGTATACCAGCCAGCAAGCAAAGCCTTTCCCATTCTTTTAGGCTGGTTAAGGATTAAAACATTAAGGTTTAAAGTTTAGAATTCCCCCTTCCTTTTCATCTAGCTTATATATATGTTCCCTGTAACACATGAAAAATGAGGATGATGATGACGACTATGAAGTAGGAAGCCATCAAGAGCAGAAGTGGGCAAATAATGGATTTGGGCTCCGAGGGTGAACTGGAAACACAACAGAAAACTTAAACAGGTGGTTCTTTTGTTTTCAGATTTACTCCTTCTATGAAACATCTTTCAAACTGTTCTGAACCAAAATAAAAATGCTGCTTCAAAACAAAGTCAGATGTGCATTTAATAAATTGGACTCATTTGTAAATAGGATTCTGCTCTTCCCTGTTCTAAGCTCTGCTTTTGTTACAGTTTCTATTGTTAAAAAAACGTTGCCTGTATCCATTCAGGAGTCATATAATTATAGCATTTATTACTAGAGTTAATGCAGTAGTTTTAATTATTTTGCTGTATGAACCTGAATACATATTATTCGTGTTACTTGTAGCAAAGAAAATAAGAAACACAATAAAGTTTGCAAACACAAAGACATCATTTAACTCACTAGGTTCTCCTTGAGGAAGATTAAAATTGAAGCAGAACAAACCCAACACTGTGTCTTACAGGTCAATTTAAAATGAATCATAACTTTAGTCCCACATGCGTTAGCTGAAAACCAGATATTATTTAATCTTAAATTCTAAGATTAGAAAGATGTTTCCCATATGTGCTAAAGGGAAACCAATGGCTTGAATTCAGGCCTGTGCTGTTTCAAAATCACTCTTTGAAAGGGTCTGTCAGTGATTTCAGCTTGCTTTGGTAGCTTAAAAAAGTAAGCATGTCAGTGGT
>VZTL01084354.1:0-10366 GCA_013400535.1 Scopus umbretta
CCTAAACAATTTTGTGATTCTATTATTCTGTTCACTGAAGTACACAGAGAGAAACAGTCTGTTCACTATCTTCAGAAAGTTCAGAACGTTTTATATCTTTTTTTTTTATTCCCATTTTTCCTCCTCGAAATAAGTTTCTCCAGGTTACCAGCTGAGCCAATGACTGTGTCCATTTTGGATCAGATGTACTTTTTTGTTTTATTAATTTAAGCCTGTTAACCACAGTTACTGCTGAAAAGACCTACCTTCAAGCAAAAAAAGAGAAAGGCCAAAAATGCCACGCTGAGAGAAAAAAAAATTCTTTGAGATGGTGATCCAGTGTATGTTTGAACATTAGGAGTCCAGAGAAGACACTGTTGTGTGAGAGAAATTAGAATATTATTTCAGCAAGTGAAATGTCTTGAGTTTTCTTATTCAAAGCAAATCTCCTTTACAGGTTACATTAAGCATGTCTCAGAACCATCTTCTAAAAACCTGAGGAGCAAAGACAGCTTTGATATAAAATGCTGTCAGCTTTCCATTTTGGCACTGGTGTGTGATTCATATGGAGGGTTATCAGAAAACCTAGGGAACAGACTCTAAGAGACAACCTGACTTTTCTCATTTCCTCCTCTTTCCCCACTTTAGTTCTCAAAACTGAACCACGAGGAAAGCACCCGACTTGCAGCTTCCCTGTAGGCAAAAATGGTAGCATAGCTACATAGCAAAACTGTACTGAGGTTGAGGTGCAAGAGTTGTTGTTTTCCTGACTGCATACTTCATACACACTCTTTAGTATCTATGCAAATATGTGCAGATCAAAGATGAAACTAATACTGCTTTGCATATCTGCAACTACCATTAGCATTAATGAACTTATGAGTGTGAACACTGTTGTTTACCTAGGCATCTCAGAGGTTCACTGTGTGAGCTGAAGTGTTTTTCTAACTTCTTTTCATAACAATTGTCCAGATAATACAGCTTGATATCTATGTTAAGTATTTTGGACTAAGGACAGATATATATTACAACATTGCTAAATATAGTGAAAAATATATTTTGTCAAATGGGCTGATTTTATTAGTTTTGTAGGGGTAGGGGGATGTGATACAGACTTGACAAACCCTTGACTTAGTGCTACAATATCAAGAAAGCAAACATTAAGTAACTCTAAATATAGCTGTCACTGAAGAATTGCTTTTTTTGTGATGATGTTTTGTGGGGTGTTTTTGTGGACTTGATTCTATTTGTTTGGTTTCCAGTCAGATTCTACTTAAAATTTTTCATCATTAAAACTTTTAATTAATTATTTAGGTGATAGTGGTGTTAAGTATAGCAGTTTGAGATAATTTTTTTTTCCTTAAAAATGTAGATTGTGTCAATTTCATATACAATATATGGAATAACTGAAATATATTTTTGTTAATATTTGTATATCTCAATTGTGGTATGTAAAAGAAGTGCAGTATGTAGTAGAAGTTATCCCTTCATGGTTTTACGTCAAACATATGACACATTTAATGTTTGAAGTCTCCTATATCCCACATAGTAAAAGACTGAAAATGGGAAGTAGACTGATAATGTGTGCATGTGCCATAGAATTTTCATTAGCACACCACAGAAACATCAGAAGGCAGGTTAACCATTCAAGGGAGTTCACTTGTGCCTTCTTAGGGATCTCTCCAGGTGTAAGAATGTGCTCCAGAAGAGCAGAAGCCATATTTTACCTGAGAAAGGAAGTTAGTGTCAATGAATAAGCAACCAAGTTGCTGCTTGATTTGAGTGGAAGGGGAAGGCTTGCTTTGGGCACAAGTCAATGATGGGAACTGCTGTAAGATACTTTACCACAATGTACGAGAGTTATTTAAGTATCCTAACCTGGAAAGAGTTATCCAGAAGGTCTACAAGTAGACTATACAGGAGTTGTTTTGAGGATAAATCAAGCAAATGAAGTAGAGAGTCTTGGGGGCTTATCCTCCCTCTTTCCTAGGGTTCTCCAGGTAAAAACCTTGTATGATGGGATAGGTGCATTTCTGTGTGATGCCTCTGGTCAAGAAGATTTTAAATGTCTTAAATTATGGACTCTGTGGCTCTGATAGAAATGATGGACTGCAGGTTCAGTGTGATACTTACAGTTACTCTCCTTCAGGAGTTAAAGCAAAACTGGTCATGTTTAAGTCAGCTTTATAGCACAGTTAGGTTGGATTATATCTTAACTGGTGAAGCTGAGAGCACTTCAATGTTTTGGCTTCCACAAGAAAAAAATATAAATATGGAATAATATGGAGTGCTCTGATCATTTCCCTCATCCAGATAACCAGAGGCAGAGATCATAGCACACACCGTGGCAAAAACCTTGTGTGTGATTAGCATCACTACTACTACAATATTAGGGACTCAAAAGTACTGAGAGCTGAAGGACCACCTGGAAAACACAGGCAGCTGATTGGAGTAGGAAAAAAAGTAAAGCAAGGGCATAACTGAAAACAGAGAAGGTAAGGTGGTCCTGTTGGAGTGTTAGTACCATGTTAGCTCACCTAATCATACATGTTCATAGGCAGATTCAATTTATAAGAGAGTTTCATGAGAAGTTTTCTCTTGTTTAATAATAACTGAAGATTATAGTTTTTCTTATATGTGGAAGTTAGGGAGTCAAAATTCTTAAAACAAGATAAAATGTGGGGAAAAAAGCTTCTACGTCCATGCCCATAAAGGCTTTTGCCACATGCAAGTCTGATGGGGTCTTCATTTGCTTGTTTTTTGTTTTTTGTTTTTTGGTTTTTTTGTGGTGGATTTTTTTCTTTGATTTTAGTAGTAGGAAAGATAATTTGTAACTAAGATTGTAGCAGAGAACAGAGCAGTATTTTATGTGGTTCTGTGCTAGGAAACAGCAATAATCAAGGAAAATAGATCAGGGGGAACTGGGAGTTGCAAGTGCAGATCATGTACAAGTCAAGATTTCCTACAGCATAAGGAAGTACAGCACTGTCTTATATATTTGAAAACTGAAAAGCTACCATGTTGTGTGCCAAGTAAAAAAAACCAAAACATACTTTTGCAATTAAAAAGAGGAAAGTGACAGTTTAGTAATAAATCAAGGTAAAAAGAAATAAAGAATTATTGCTGTACAAAGAAATAAAGAATTATTGCTGTACAAGGTTCTTTGGTTGGGTCTGTTTCGTTTGGTTTTTTTTTTTATTTACTCTTAAGTTGGAGGTGGGGAGAAGAAAAAGAGGGAGGAGGAAGGTGTTCCCGATGTCATAAATGCAACTGAAAGAAACAAAAGGTATTCTGTTTGGTTTTTTATAAAAAAGTGAATTGCATTTGCACTCTTAAAGAGGCAACTGACTGCACTGGAAAATTTCAAATATTGTATACGGCTACTAAGCAGAGGAGGGGTGGATGTTGTAGTGTAAAAACAAATGCCATAGAAAATTCGTCCCTGCAGTTGTCAGCAGAACAAGAATGGAGTTGCATCAGAACTTCATACAGTCCCTTGTGGGTAACGAATTGCAGAGCCCTGAAATGGGGAAAATACCTTTCTTTTCTAGGCACACAGCACTGTCCTCCATCAACATACACTTGATTGCTGTCACTACAGCTGACTTGACTGTGACCTTGGGTAAGTCCCTTAGCTCATGTATGGGTTTTTTTTTCCATTTACTTCAATGTTAGCTCAGTCCTTTGACCAATCTATGCTTACTGAAAGCACTGATATGCATCATCATTCTTAACAGATAAAATAATTTCAGAATTTTAAATTCCTGGATAAATGTGAGGTATTATTAAATCTCATCTTCTCTTTGCCCTGTCTCAGTTTTTTGGAAATAATTTGCAAGCAATTTGATCCTGTAGTCGCTTGCCCTTTTGGGAACTGGCTTTGTTAAGCAGGAAAATTGACATTGCTGTAATTCTTAGCCTGTGGAGAAAGATGACCTTACATAAACTTATAAATGTCAAATTCTGGCAAGAATAGAGACAGCCCTGTGGGATAGTTTGAGTCAACTATATATGTTATTTTAGAGATTCAGACTAAACCTGCTGTCCAAAAAAAGTACAGTAAAAAAGAAGGGGTTTGCCTATTAATCATATTACTGGGTAAAGATAATGTGGTGCTATGTTTCAATGTTAGTTTGACATATTAGTCCCAGGCTTGGACTTACTGAAAAGGATAAAGGCCTTCTAACTTCCTGGCTTCAAGCATCAGATCTGAAAAGAATTTGTAGATCTCTGCTTAATAAAGATGCAAGGTAAGAGACTGCTATTGTAGTGAAAGAGGAGTAGAATGTCTTTCTTATTTCCCCTGTTTTCTTTTGATGATCAGCTTTTGCCCCTGTTGTGATGACATGCTTTTTAAATGAGCAGAGGTAGAGAAAAGGAAAGCTTCTTTGGCCTGGATATGGGAAAGGTGAAAATGTATATGAAAAATTAGCACATTTCCATAGAAATTCTTAAGGCAGGCTCTTCTGTCTAATGCTTTTCCATCAGTTTCTGAAATATTTCTGCTTGTAACCAAAATTATACTTCAGGTATTTAATGTGATTAACATCATCTCTGGCTTGCTTTAACTCATGTTAAATCAGACCACGCTACCATAATTACTGATTTAAAATGTATTTAATTAAAATTAATTTTCACACTGAAGGACACAAAATGTTAACTTGGCATTTTATGCAATTTCACTGCAAAGAATCTCAAACTATAATAGATCTTCAAAGCCCATTTTTGATAATTGTTATGGTGATAAAAAGTTAATCTTAGCATTGTTAAGAACACAACCTGTCACTGCAGATCTTTATTAGTAAAATTATTTCAACACATTTTGTCTCTTAAGTATCCAGATGCTATTATATATCCTGGAACACTAGCACTGGAAATCATGAATGTCTTAAGGTGAGCAATAAAGTAAACCATTATCTCTCATCTTTGTTGCTAACTTACTAAGGTGAAAATTAATCTGAAAGTTTTATGTATTTATTGATGACTTTAAAAGACTGCTTAAAATTGCTGTTCCCTGAAATGAGGACACCATCCATAGTCCCAGCAGGTTTTCCCACGCTGTTTCCTGACCTGCAGAATCCCTGCTGCTCCAGTGTTTGGCTTTTCCTCAGCACCGACCACCAGTTGTGTTAAATTATTCTGTAGTATGTGCCTGAGGAATTACGTTGATTTCTGTGCCTGTAGAATATCCCTTTCTGTTGAAATAAGATGACTACATAAAGCTTCTTTCTAATTTTTTATATGGAAGCTATATTTGGAAAAGAAAAGCTTCTAAAATCCTATTTCTAAGCAACTTGTTTAATAGAGTGTGCTGCACTGTAACTGCTTATAAAATGTTTGAAATATGCCTTCCATTGTGTTTGCATAGGACAGTCACACAATCTAGTAAACTTTAGAATAAGTATCTTGATTAATATTGTTTCACAGACAGAAGATTTTATCAAACTTTTTTTTAAACTCTGTATTTTGGTGCAGCTAACACCATGAAAACCATGTTACAACTTGCATGTGGCTTACAAGCATACTTTAAAAGTTTATGAATTATCTGATCTCACATTTGAACTTACTCCAGTGTAAGATAATAACATGTATTACTGCTGATTGTCTTTTCTGTCTAATGAATAAATTAAAAAGGATGAAGTTTGAAGACACCAGTACCACCAAAAAAAAAATCTTATTCATCATTCTAGAAAAACATTAGTATAAAGAACTTCATTAAATTTTCTATGAGGTTATTTAGAGCTTTAAGACTCAATTTCCAAAATAACTGCTTTTCATTTTCTAGTTCAGCCTATACTTGTTTATAATAAGCTGTTTAGATTTTCACAGCTGTTCTGTATTTATAGTCTAATGGGAAATTTCACTTGTCAGCAATGGTATGACAAATAAGTGTCCCATATGTGCATTTTATTCTTAGGTGTATCTTCTTATCAGCCAACAAAATGTCAAGAAATACAGTTTGAAGCCATTTAACTGCACACACACACAGAGGCTGTGTTTTTTCCGTGGCACATCCCAACCAATTGAGAAATGAGCAGCAGTTCTCTTGAAGAAGTGTAAAATTTTACTGACCTTTCAGACCTTTTGGGACTCTCTATTACAGCTGTTCCCATTTCAGGAATGCTTGGAGTGGGCAGATGGAAATTGTCCACTTCAGCGTGGCAGGGGAGACCTGTAATAAATCTTCTAAAGTGCCATCAAAATTTACTATGCAGTGTTTTCAACACAGTGTGACCTTCGCTGTTTTCTCCGTTCTTTCCTAGGATAAAATGTACATCACATCGCAAAGACCTTGCGAACAAACTCTCACATAACACTTGAAAAATTTCCAAAAGGCTGAGGCTCTTCAACCCTATTTCCAGAAGGAAACATACACACATACAGGTTCCTGTGGAAAACTGTTGGCATGGCCTGTGCACTGAGGTTTGCTCTCAATGTGTGAGTCAGGCAAGGAAATAAGTAAAGTCTTGATATCATTCTTGCTATTGGTAGACATAGGAGATGAGCCAGCGCATTACAGCAGATACATGCTATTGACAGAGGTTCCTAGAGTAAATGGGACCTGGAAAGAATTATTAATACTCCTTCACATTTTTCATAGACATCTTGGCCTATCGAGTCCATAATAATTAGTTCCTATTACATTGTCAAAAGGAAGTCATAATGAAAATGGCAGCTTCATTTTAACTTACCTTAAAGCTGCCAGACCAGTACTAATTACATATGTTGTGGGTTTTTTTAAGAGAGAGAGTAATGTAAGGGCTAAATGAATTAGACATAATTTGTGTAAGTCATAATACAACCAGCTCTGAATTGGCATATTTCATGCCAGTTATAAAAGATAAAAAGCCTGACAATATCCACAAGAAAAATCAAACTTTCTTTCCCAATTTTCCTTTGGCAAAAGATGTGGGGTAGATCAGCTTTGATCAACAGGGAAGGAAAGAAGAACAGTGCACAGGAAAGCTGAGTTGACAAGTAATTGTCAGGAACGTCAAGGCAAACGAGGTCGCAAATAGAAGACTTAAGTGTTAGGTAAAACTTCTGTATTATCAAACATCCAGGGTTGAACAGATTTTTCTGCCTTGGTTCTCTCTAATGACTTGCCCTCTGGAAGTGTTTATCTTCCATTATAGTCAATAAAGAAAACCTAGGTAAGCAGAAAAAAAAGGCTGAGATTAGGTGAGATGAATCTCACGTTAGTATTCAACAATCTAAGTATTCTCTGCCAGCCTTTTTCCTGTGACTAGTGCTGGACTTTGGCATTAAAATGTGATTCCTACAACTAATGATGTATAAATGAATTTCATGTATACACAGTGGAGAATAAATATACCTATTTACTATAACAGGTAATATCTCTGCTAGCTTTAAATGCAATAGATGGAATGCTATACTATTGTAGTAGGTACCATACAGCTAAACAAATGTTGGCACTTAGTAATGAGAAAGGCACTTGCGTAAAGAAGTGTTTGGATATATTTTACCATTCCCTGCCATGTGATATGAATGAATGAAGTCAAACGGCAGTATGCTTTTCCAAACAGTATTGCCAAAATAATCTCTACTTGTTTGAATTATATTGTAAATGACTTCAGTTCTCTTGAGCTGACTCCTTCCAATTATTTATTACTAGAGTTAAATAAATGGGATAATCGTTTTAAGCTTTTGCAACTTACCTACAGCCATATCTGTGCTGTTAATAGGCTCCCCTATACACCACACAAGATTTACCATTTGCCAGCACAGTTCAGGATTTCCTATTAAAACGTATTTTTGCTAAAGGCAGTCATATGCAATGCTGGTGGCAGAGTTCCAGAAAACAGTAACTTTGCAAAAAGGATCGTGTCAACAGAAATCACTAAAAGTGTTTAACTTAAACATTTAAGTTACAGCTTACTTAAGTAAGTGGCTAAATGTTTTATTGGACTGCAGCAGCTATGATGCAAAACACCACAAGCTCCCTGTTCCCTCAAGAATTACTGTATAAACTCGTTATGTGAACAATTTCTGCCCAGAAGCAGTCTCCCGTGAACCAGAAAAATCTGGCTCTTCAGTGGCATGCCGCTCTTGCCACACCGTGGCTGCATGTCATGCCCTGTGGATCTGCTTATGCAGACTGTGAACTCACATCGAAAGCCAGGCTCCCCTCCGTCCCACAGAAGCCCTAACATCTCTCCTGCTGACCCCTAAGTTCACCTTCATTGCAGGACAGGCAGAATCTTTCTGAAGGTCAGTGCCCAAGGCCCTAACCCTACTCACTCCTAAGGTGGGTTCAGAGCCTCTCTGTATCTAGCAGGTCCTTCAAACAAAATCTTCAACAGCCCACAGGGTTCCTGTCATTAATCCTCATTGCTGCTCTCTTTCACCTCTTCAGTAATTCAATTTCTGCCACCTTTGCTTGAAACCATAGATTTTCAAGAAGAAAAGGAGCAGGTTTCTTGAAGGATTTGCTTGTGGAAAAGTCTTCATAGTACAGTCAAGCTTTGACAGAGTGACAAGCCCAGGTGGTTGTCAGGGATGACCTTAAATGTGACTGTAGTGATGATATGTCCTCACATATTTTTCTAATGTTTTTATAATTTAAGTCATCAGCAAATATTCCATCTCTCCTAGCAATGTAATTACACTGTTGCAAATGCGGTTCATTTACAGAGTGGCAAATGCATTTATCTTCTCCTATCCACTTACCTGACTTGCTAAAGGTTTTTAATAATGCCCAAAGTAATGGAAGCTGAATAATTCATGTCCAAATTAGATATGCATTAATGGTCCCAGTGCAGTTAACTGGAAAACTAGGATCTGGCTTAGTGCACGCTTAGAGCAATAAAACACTTTGAAGCCTACTGTGACTGTAACTGCTGGGCTGAATAAAGCTGAGTCACTAGAAAGAGATGATTTAAACTTTCCTGTTTACCCTCTCTGAAGTACACTGCTTATGGAACCACTGCCATAAAGGAACACTTTAGTTTACATGGCAAAATAAACAGACTTTTGCTATATTTATTTGCAAAATACAATAATTTAATCATATTTTTTTCAGTGAAGCTGATTTTATACATTCTCTGCAATAGTTTACTTAACATTTTAAAAATTTGGTAAATGACCTATATATTAAAATTTATGGGACTGTCTGCACAGCTCAACTAAATTTCTAAGCATTATCTCAAATTTTTAACACAGTGGCATTTCTGTTGAAATAAGTTAACCGTGTTCACATAGGCTCTCTTTGGAATAAAAACATACACTTTTTTTTTCTTTTTTTTTTTAAGCTACAAGCTTAAGGCTATAGTTGCGGCAGCCAACTTATCTGGGGGGTAGCAGCCCTGTGTACGTACAAAAGTGGACGAGCACCTTGTGTGCTAAGAGGAAACATTAAATCTTCATGTTCGTATACCTAACACTATGATTACTCTATATAGAGTATTTTCCACCTCTTGTGAATCCGTGAGCATCTCTCTTAAGAGTTGCATGCAGAGGTGACGGAGCAGGAGGGTTTCACCCGCTGGCAGCAGGGACAGGAGGTGGCACTGTTGCCTTTGTGCTCGTTGCTTGGCGGCGGTGTTCCTCCGGAGCAGGGACGGCTGTCTTGGTGCACAAAAGCAAGTCCATCCTGGCACATTAAAGAAATTAGTACTTTGACGTCTTCGTTAAGTTCTACCCGTGTATTTACAAGGTGCAGAGCTGCAGAAGGAATATACAGTCAAGCCTAAAATGTTGTATAGTCTAGTAATCTAACATTATCCTTCTTAATCACAAAACGCTCTCTTTTTTTTGCTCCTTAGCATTGTTGATTTAAATGTGATTTCACACTATCCTTTATATTATGGCTATAAACTCTTGTATAGCAACAAACTTCTCTCCCTGACTTGTGTGTTGTGGCTTTACTGTCAGCGTGGTGAACCTCTTACTTACCATATTTCTCTGTAACACTTCTGTGTCCTCCAAACAGATTAATTTATCCCTAATTTCTGTCCCTAAGTTTGTGAGTATCAAGAGGCTGCAAACACGGTAGGCCAAAATAGATAGATGACATATCTGCGTGTTCCATTTTGCATGTATGCCACCATTTTCTTCTTAAGGCAGCCCTAATGTTCTACCGAGATCAGCATCTGAATGAAAGAACAGATGGCTTGTGTGAGCCATGCATGGTCTAAGCAATGACACGAAGGAGTAAGCAGAATGCAGTCATCTTTGTCCCTGCCCTCCCTCTCTCTCCGGTTTTCTCTTTGCTCCACAAACAAGATTCAAGATCCTATTTGACTCATTACATTGATACATAGATATGTCATTTCATTTGTTTATGATTATAGAAGAATATAAGCACAAATTCAGAATCTTCTGAGTTCCTTAACTTCCAGTGCATTGGATCTGCATGGCAAGGTTT